>JAVSCE010013539.1:0-120613 GCA_032199065.1 Smutsia gigantea | reverse complement strand
CCTGTACACATAGGAATGTGCCAGGAGTTGAAATGATTCTTGTTATTAAGATATTCAGAGCCATACAGATGGTGCATCTCAATTCTCTCATATAAAAGCAAGGGCACATGAGTCTAGAGGGGCACACAGATTTTGTCAAAGACATATACTGAGGCGGTATCCCCATTAGGAGTGGCCCAAGTCTTCTAAATGTCAGTCACAGCTTCTTCCTGCCATGCCATAGTGTGTGGTTTTCTCTGTAAAAGTGATGGTGTTTATTCATTCACATGAGAAACTGAAAACCAGTGAAAATGCATAATTATAATTTAGGGGAGGCGATGAGAAGGACAAGATCTGGGTGATGTAGGAGAGAACTCAAGGAGTCCTACTTGGCTTGGGTGACTAAAAATGAGCTCCTTGAGGTGACCTGCAATCTGAGCTCTGGAATGTGAGGAGGAAATGTGAAGGGAAGAGGGAGGGATAAGTGTCAGAGGGAATGGCATGTTTCAAGTCCCTGAGGCAGGAAAGCACTATCTCTTCAAGAAACTAAGAGGTCACCGTGGCTAAAGGGCAGCTGGCAGAGGGAAGAGGGACATGTGAGCAGGTGGCCGAGACAGGAGGCAGCCATACCACGTGAGGACCTTCTGCCAGGGCAGCGGTCTGGACTTCATGTGGAAGGCAACAGGAAGCTACTGACAACTCTTAAGCAGAAAGGGAATGGTATCTAATACATACTTTCTAAAGGTCATCCCGGATCTTATGTCAAGAATGAATTAGATGGAGCCAAGAGTGGAATCAAGGACAGTAATTAAGGCTACTGTAATATTCAGGCGAGAGAAGAGTGTGATCCTGAGAGGTGCTCTGGAGGCATAGCTATGGAGAGATTAGATATGTTTTGGCAGTAGACATGACAGGACTACTTATGGATTAGAAGTGAGGAGTAAGGGAAGGAGGTGTCAAAATGATTCTTACATTTATGGTTTAGCAATTTTTGACTTGAGATCTCACATTTCTGGTTTGATATTATTTTCTGAGATAATAAAAACCAAAGTAATATAAACCATGTGACAATGCCTTGCATAGAGAAAATATGTATAAAAAAAGTTAAAGAATATTTTTAAATAATTAAAAAAAAACCAAAGTAAGAACAGATTGACAAAAGAAGGGGGCATAGATCAATATTTATATTTGTACAATTTATGTTTGGGAGTCAGTGAGCTATTCAAGTGAAGCTGTCATAAATCTGTAGATGAGAAAAGATATCAGGTTGAGGATGTGGTTCTGGCCTCTGCCGACACATGAACAGTCTAGGTGCCATGGAGGGGCTGAGCTCACCCAGGCAGAAGCGTGGGATGTGGCTGCTGTAGCTCTGTCCTCTGCGGAATGTTCTGCAGAGCCCAAACTGTTTCCTTATTCAGCTTATTTACCCTGACCCTCAAACAGAGTGACAATTATTTTATATAGGATTGACAATGGTCTCAGGTCTTGAGGGCTCATATCTAGTAGGACCATGCTGACCTGTCTCAGCCATTTGAGGGAATAATGAGCCAAGAAACAGGGAAGGAGACCATTACTAAGCAATGCTAATGACCTCCACCTGGCTGCAACAATCACTTTATTTTAAAAAAAACCTCACATTTCAGAATTACTTGGTGCATGGATGTGTTAATCACATTTGCATATGGTGCTCTATTTCAGACGACTTGAATGTGATAACTCAGTGTAATCCATATTTATGATTTGAAAATTGCTGACAATAATTGCACATTAAGTAACTTCTGTTTCCTTGTATGTTATTGTTTCTAATTAGCAATGGGGGAAAATAAAGTCATCATTATTTATAAAGTTTAGGCTTGGCATTTATATTGTGCTTGTTATCTTCATATCAGATCACTGCCACGGCTCCATTCCTCCTATGACCTCATCGAGTGGCCAGTCCTGGGGCAGGAAGGTTCCATCCTCTCACTTCTACCTAGCTCTCCAACTCTGCTGTCCCCACCCCATGTGTTTCTTCACTCACTTCTGCAAATCTTCATCCCACTGACTACCTGCCTAGCATGACTTTATATCCTCTATGTATATATCACATTAACAAATTATGTGTCATAAAGGGAAAAAAATCCTTAGTTATGGAATCATTAATATGCTGAAACTTGCTACATGAAATTCTTGCTTTTCATAATGGATCATTCAATGTTTGAACCTTTTTTGTGTTTTTATTTTTGTTATAGCCAAACATTGCTGGGACATTTTTGAAATAGACCTAATTGCCTTTCCATCTCCTGCCCTTAAATTCATACATAATTCACGATGAACAATTATGAATATACAGAATGGGTTTATTCAATTGCAAACAGAACAACCACAGGGGAATCAGTCCCATAGATATTGCTCAAACATAACTGGACAAACACTGTACTAAATAATACATCCTGCCACTTCCACTTTTCTTTCTACAATTGCCTCTGATTATATGACCTCTCCCTGAAGTTACCCAAATTCTTGGGCATATGGCTAAAAAAGATATAAAAAACATTTTTAAATCTCTGCTTCTCTCAAACAAAACCAAAATATGTGTGACATGCCAATTTTTATATAACATACCACATGTAACATACCAAAATTTATAGGATGCAGCAAAAGCACTTCTATGAGGGAAGTTCCTAGTGATAAGTGCCTTCTTCAAGAAAAATGAAAAGTCTCAAAACACAACAAACTTTATATCCGAAGGAACTACAAAAAGAACAAATAGGGCCCAAAGTTAGTAGAAGGAAGGAAATAGCAAAGATTAGAGCAGAAATAAGTCAACAGACACTAAAAAGATAATAGGAAAGATCAATGAAACTAAGGACTGATTCTTTGAAAAGATAAGCAAAATTGACAAATATTTAGCTATACTCACCAAGAAAAAGAGAGAGCCCATAAATAAAATCAGAAATGAAAGAGGATATATTACAACTGCTACCATGGAAGTACACAGGATAAGAGAGTTTTATGTCAACAAAGTTGGGCAATCTAGAAGAAATGAATAAATTCTAGAAACATACAAACCTACAAAGATTAAATCATAATGAAATAGAAAATCCGAACAATCGCTAGTAAGGAGATTGAATTAGTAATCAAAAACCTCCTGACAAACAGAGTCCAGGACCAGATGGTTTGGAATCCTACCAAACATTCAAAGAAAAATTAACACCAGTCTTCCTAAATTCTTCCAAAAAAAATAGAAGAGGAGGGAATTCTTCCAAACTTACTTTATGAAGCCAGCATTACCCTAATACCAAAGCCAGACAAGGATACCACAAGAAAAGAAAATTACAGACCAATAACACTGATGAATATAGGTGAAAAATTCTCAACCAAATATTAGCAAACCAAACTCAACAATACATTAAAAGGATCATACACCATGATCAAGTGGGATTTATTCCAGGGATGCTTATTCAACATCCACAAAGCAGTCATTGTGATAAACCACATTAACAAAATTAAGGATAAAAATTATATGATAATCACAATAGATGCAGAAAAATAATTTGACATCAATTTATGATAAAAACTCTCAGTGAAGTGGGTATATAGTGAATGAACCTTAACATAATAAAGGCCATATATGAGAAGCCCACAGTTAACATCATATTCAACAGTGAAAAACTGAAAACAAGCCAAGGATGTCCACTTTCACCACTTTTATTCAACATAGTACTGGAAGTCCTAGACACAGCAATCAGACAAGAAAAAGAAATAAAAGTGGTGAGGAAGAAATAAAATTGTCATTATCTGCAGATGATATGTATGATACTATGTATAGAAAATCCTAGAGACTCCATAAAAATGTTAGGACTAATAAACAAATGTAGTGAACTTTCAGGATACAAAAATCAATATGTAAAAATCATATTAGTTATTAGTGTATGCATTTCTATACATAATAAGAAACTATCAGAAAGAGGACTTAAGAAAACAATACCATTTCCATTGCATCAAAAAGAATAAACCATCAAGGAGGAGATTTAGTCAAAGAGGTGAAAGACTTATATACTGAAAACTAGAAGACATTAAGGAAGTAAATTGAAGAAAACACAAAATGGAAAGATATTTTGTATCAATGGATTGAAGGAATTGACATTATTAATATGTCCATACTACTCAAAGCAGTCTACAGATTCAATGCAATCACTATTAAAATTCCAATGCACTTTTCATAGAAATATAACAAACAATCTTAAAATTTGTATGGAATTACAATAGACCCCAAATATCCAAAGCAATCTTGAAGAACAAAGTTGGAGGTATGCTCCCTGATTTCAAACTCTATCACAAAGCTATAGTAATAACAACAGTATGGCATTGGCATAAAAACAGACACATAGATCAATGGAGCAGAATAAAGAGCCCAGAAATAAATTCATTCATGTATGATCAATTAATTTACAACAAAAGAGACAAGAATATACAATAGGTGATGTAAAAACAGGACAGCCACATGAAAAAGAATGAAAATGGGCCATTATCATATACCATCAATAAGAAGTAATTCAAAATAGATTAAAGATTTGAGCATAAGACCTGAAACCATAAAAATACAGAATAAGTACAGGCAGTAATCTCCTTGACATAGGTCTTGACAATAACTTTTTGAACCTAACACCAAAAGGAAATCCAACAAAAGCAAAAATGAACAAGTGGGACTACACCAAACTAAAAAGCTTCTTTGTAGCAAAGGAAACCATGAACAAAATGAAAAAGGCAAGCTACTGAATACTTGCAAATTATATCTGATAAGGAGCTAATATCTAAAAAACTCGTATAACTCAACAGCAAAAACCCAATTAAAATATGGACAGAAGAACTGAATAGACATTTTTCCAAAGAAGACAAACATAGGGCCAATAGACAGGAAAAGATGGCCAACAACACTAAACATCAGGGAAATGCAACTCAAAACCACAATGAGATATCACCTCATACCAGTCAGAATGACTAGTATCAAAGAGATAAGAAATAACAAGTGTTGGGGAGGATTTGACAAAAAGGGAACCCTCCTACACTGTTGGTAGGAATGTAAAATGATGCAACCACTATGGAAAACAGTATGGAGGTTACTCAAAAAATAAAAAATAGAATTACCATATGATCCAGCAGTTCCACTTAAAAGAGTCCATGGGGACTTCCGGGAAGATGGCAGTGTGAGCAGGGCGGCAGAAATCTCCTCCCTACACTATATTTATCTATGAAAATACAGCAAATACAACCACTCATAAAAGAAAGACCAGAATGCACTAGAAAGCGCACAGCGTGCAGCTACACCCGAGAGGACTCAGCACCCAAGAGGCGGGAAAGATACGGAGCCGCGACCCGGCAGGACCCGAGCACTCCCCCACCCCAGCGCGCCAGTGGGAGGAGAAGATTCAGAGCCAGGAGGGACTGGAAGAGCAAGTCGGTGAAATAACCAGCCCCGATGGTCTGCACCGGGAGTGCCAGGAGCGCTGACACACATCGCGCGGTGCATCCGTCATTGGAGAGGCAGAAGGTTAAGGTTTAGAGCCGGGAACACGCCGGGACCGTGCAGCCAGGGCCCAGCGACAAGAGAAAAGCACACGCCATTTGCAGTGGTCTCGGAGAGGCGGGGGCCGAGTGAGGGAGCACCATTGCCCCGGCGGGCTCAGCCCTGCAGGCTGGAAGTCCTGGGGAACTTCGGTCCCCATTGCTGGTGACAGAGAGAAGGGAGCAGACACGCTGGAACTTTATACAGAAAACAAGAGCCTCCCATTCGTTCCCAACCCAGCCAAAAAGCAGCGTGGCCACGACTGTGGATTAGTGGAGCAACAGCGACACCTACAGCACACTTAGAGAATCCACTCCAGGTGGGCTTTTTTTTTTTGCTCGTTTTACTTCTTGCCTTTTTTTTCCCTCGTTTGTTCTATTTCTTGCTCCCCCTTTTCTTTTTCCTTTTTCACCTTCCTTTTCTTTTATTTCTTTCTTTCTTCTTTATCTCTTTTCTTTCTCTTCCTTCTTTTTTTGGCTTGCTTGTTTTTTTGGTGGTTTTTTTTTAAAGAGCCCAGCTGACATACGTGGCACCTACCAGCGACCACTCCTATCAACATGACAAGACAGAAGAACATGATACAGACAAAAATCAAGACCCAAACACCCTCTGAGAAGGAACCTGAAGGGATGGAAATGCAGCATCTTCCTGAAAAAGAATTCAGAATAAAAGTCATAACCATGCTGATGGATCTACAGAGAAATATGCAAGAACTAAGGGAGGAAGTGAGGGAAGTCAGGAAAGATAATGCAGAAATGAGACAAGCCATCGACGGGCTCAGCAGCAGACTGGATGAGATGCAGGACTGTTAATGCAATAGAAATCAGAGGACAGGAACACAGAGCAGCTGAGGCAGAGAGAGATAAAGGGATCTCTAGGAATGAAAGAATCTTAAGAGAACTGTGGGACCAATCCAAACGGAACAATATTCGCATTATACGAATACCAGAGGAAGAAGGAGAGAAAAAGGGATAGAAAGTGTCTTTGAGGAAATAATTGCTGAAAACTTCCCCACGCTGGGGAAGGAAATAGTCTCGCAGTCCATGGAAGCCCACAGATCTCCTAACACAAGGGACCCCAGGAAGACAACACCAAGACATATAATAATTAAAATGGCAAAGATCAAAGATAAGGACAGAGTACTAAAGGCAGCTACAGAAAGAAAAAAGATCACTTCAAAGGAAAACCCATCAGACTAACATCAGACTTCTCAACAGAAACCTTACAGGCTAGAAGAGAATGGCATGATATATTTAAGGCAATGAAACAGAAGGGCCTCGAAACAAGAATACTGTATCAAGCACGATTATCATCTAAATATGACGGAGGGATGAAACAGTTTCCAAACAAGCAAAAGCTGAGAGAATTTGCCTCCCATAAACCACCTCTACAGGACATCTTAAAGGAACTGCTCTAGAGGGAAGCATTCCTAAGGCTAAAAAGCTGTCACCAGAGAAAATAAAATCATAGCAAAGAAAGCAGACCATCCAAAACTAACTAAAGGCAAAGAATAAAACACCTAGTATATAAAGAATGGAGGAGGAAGAATAAGAAGGGAGAGAAATAAAGAAACATCAGACTGTGTGTACAATAAATTAACAAGAAAGTTAAGTTAGATTGTTAGATAGTAAAGAAGCAACCCTTGAACCTTTGGTAACCACGAATCTAAAGCCAGCAATGGCAATAAGCACATATCTTTCGATAATCACCCTAAACGTAAATGGACTGAATGCACCAATCAAAAGACACAGAGTAACAGAATGGATAAAAAAGAAAGACCCATCTATATGCTGCCTACAAGAAACTCACCTTAAACGCAAAGATATCCCCAGATTAAAAGTGAAGGGATGGAAAAAGATATTTCATGCAAATAACAAGGAGAAAAAAGCACGTGTTGCAGTACTTGTATCAGACAAAATAGACTTCAAAACGAAGAAAGTAGCAAGAGATAAAGAAGGACATTACATAATGATAAAGGGGTCAATCCAACAAGAGGCTATAACCATTTTAAATATATATGCACCCAAGACAGGAGCGCCGGCATTTGTGAAACAAATACTAACAGAATTAAAGGAGGAAATAGACAGCAATGCATTCATTTTAGGTGACTTCAACACACCACTCACTCCAAAGGACAGATCAACCAGACAGAAAATAAGTAAAGACACAGAGGCACAGAACAACACACTAGAACAGATGGACCTAACAGACATCTACAGAACTCTACACCCAAAAGCAAGAGGATACACATTCTTCTCAAGTGCACATGGAACATTTTCCAGAATAGACCACATACTAGGCCACAAAAAGAACCTCAGTAAAATCGAAAATATTGACATTCTACCAACAAACTTCTCAGATCATAAAGGTATTAAACTAGAACTAAACTTTAGAAAGAAAACAAAAAGGCTCACAAATACATGGAGACTTAACATCCTCCTAATTAATCAATGGGTCAATGACCAAATCAAAACAGAAATCAAAGAGTATATGGAGACAAGTGACAACAAAAACACAAAGCCACAGCTACTATGGGACACAGAAAAGGCAGTTCTAAGAGGAAAATATATTGCAGTCCAGGCCTATCTAAAGAAAGAAGAACATTCCCAAATGAATAGTCTAAAGACACAATTACTGAAATTGGAAAAAGAAGAACAAATGAGGCCCAAAGTCACCAGAAGGATGGACATAATAAAGATCAGAGAAGAAATAAATAAAATTGAGAAGAACAAAACAATAGAAAAATAAATGAAATCAAGAGCTGGTTCGTTGAAAAAAATAAACAAAATAGATAAACCCCTAGCCAGACTCATTAAGAGAAAAAGAGAATCTACACACATAAACAGAATCAGAAATGAGAAAGGAAAAATCACGACGGATCCCACAGAAATACAAAGAATTGTAAGAGAATACTATGAGAATGTATATGCTAGCAAGCTGGAAAACCTAGAAGAAATGGACAACTTCTTAGAAAAATACAACCTTCCAAAACTGACCAAACAAGAAACAGAAAAACTAAACAGACCAATCACCAGCAATGAAATTGAAGCGGTAATCAAAAAACTACCCAAAAACAAAACCCACGGACCAGATGGATTCACCTCTGAATTCTACCAGACATATAGAGAAGAAATAATACAAATTCTCCTTAAAGTATTCCAAAAAATAGAAGAGGAGGGAATACTTCCAAACTCATTCTATAAAGCCAGCATCACTCTAATACCAAAACCAGGCAAAGACCTCACCAAAAAGGAAAACTATAGACTAATATCCCTGATGAACGTAGATGCAAAAATACTCAACAAAATATTAGCAAGCCAAATTCAAAAATACATCAAGAGGATCATACACCATGATCAAGTGGGATTCATCCCAGGGATGCAAGGATGGTACAACATTCGAAAATCCATCAACATCATCCACCACATCAATAAAAAGAACAAAAACCACATGATCATCTCCATAGATGCTGAAAAAGCATTTGACAAAATTCAGCATCCATTCATGATTAAAACTCTCAACAAAATGCGTATAGAGGGCAAGTACCTCAACATCATAAAGGCCATATATGACAGACCCACAGATAACATCATACTGAATGGCGAGAAGCTGAAAGCTTTTCATCTAAGATCGGGAACAAGACAGAGATGCCCACTCTCTCCACTGTTATTCAACATAGTACTGGAGGTCCTAGCCACAGCAATCAGACAAAACAAAGACATACAAGGCATCCAGATTGGTAAAGTCAAATTGTCACTATTTGCAGATGACATGATATTGTACATAATAACCCTAAAGACTCCACTCCAAAACTACTAGAACTAATATCTGAATTCAGCAAAGTTGCAGGATACAAAATTAACACACAGAAATCTGTTGCTTTCCTATACACTAATGATGAACTAACAGAAAGAGAAATCAGAAAAACATTTCCATTCACAATTGCATCAAAAAGAATAAAATACCTAGGAATAAACCTAACGAAGGAAGTGAAAGACCTGTACTCTGAAAACTACAAGACACTCCTAAGAGAAATTAAAGAGGACACTAACAAGTGGAAATGCATCCCATGCTCTTGGCTAGGAAGAATAAATATTGTCAAAATGGCTATATTACCCAAAGCAATCTACAGATTCAACGCAATCCCTATCAAACTACCAACAGCTTTCTTCAATGAACTCGAACAAATAATTCTAAAATTCGTATGGCACCACAAAAGACCCCGAATAGCCAAAGCAATCCTGAGAAGGAGGAATAAAACAGGGGGAATTACGCTCCCTGACTTCAAGCTCTACTACAAAGCCACAGTAATCAAGACAATTTGGTATTGGCACAAAAACAGACCCACAAATCAGTGGAATAGAATAGAAAATCCAAACATTAACCCAAACACATACAGTCAATTAATATTTGATAAGGGAGCCTTGGATATACAATGGGGAGATGACAGCCTCTTCAGCAACTGGTGTTGGAAAAACTGGACAGCTACATGTAAGAGAATGAAACTGGACTACTGTCTAGCCCCATACACAAAGGTAAACTCAAGGTGGATCAAAGACCTGAATGTAAGTCATGAAACCATAAAACTCTTAGAAAAAAACATAGGCAAAAATCTCTTGGACATAAACATGAGCAACTTCTTCATGAACATATCTCCCCGGGCAAGGGAAACAAAAGCAAAAATGAACAAGTGGGACTATATCAAGCTGAAAAGCTTCTGTACAGCAAAGGACACCATCAGTAGAACAAAAAGACTTCCTACAGTATGGGAGAATATATTCATAAATGACGTATCAGATAAGGGGTTGACATCCAAAATACATAAAGAACTCACGCACCTCAACAAAGAGCAAATAATCCAATTAAGAACCGGGCAGAGGACATGAATAGACACTTCTCCAAAGAAGAAATTCAGATGGCCAACAGGCACATGAAAAGATGCTCCAAATCACTAATCATCAGAGAAATGCAGATTAAAACCACAATGAGATATCACCTCACACCAGTGAGGATGGCCATCCAAAACACAAACAACAACAAATGTTGGCGAGGATGTGGAGAAAAGGGAACCCTCCTACACTGCTGGTGGGACTGCAAATTAGTTCAACCATTGTGGAAAGCAGTATGGAGGTTCCTCAAAAAACTCAAAATAGAAATACCATTTGACCCAGGAATTCCACTCCTAGGAATTTACCCTAAGAAGGCAGCAGCCCAATTTGAAAAGGACAGACGCACCCCTATGTTTATTGCAGCACTATTTACAATAGCCAAGAAATGGAAGCAACCTAAGTGTCCATCAGTAGATGAATGGATAAAGAAGATGTGGTACATATACACAATGGAATATTATTCAGCCATAAGGAGAAAACAAATCCTACCATTAGCAACAAAATGGATGGAGCTAGAGGGTATTATGCTCAGTGAAATAAGCCATGCTGAAAAAGACAAGTATCAAATGATTTCACTCATATGTGGAGTATAAGAACAAAGAAAAAAACTGAAGGAACAAAACAGCAGCAGGCTCACAGAACCAAAGAACGAACTAATAGTTACCAAAGGGAAAGGGACTGGGGAGAATGGGTGGGAAGGGAGGGGAAAGGGGGAAGAAGGGACATTACAATTAGCAGATGTAATGTTGGGGGGGCACGGGGAGGGCTGTACAACACAGAGAGGACAAGTACTGACTCTATGGCATCTCACTACGCTGACAAATAGTGACTGTAATGGAGTTGGGGGGGGACCTGATGAAGGGGGTAGTGTAATCACCATAATATTACTCATTTATTTGTAGATTAATGATATCAAAATAAATATTAAAAAATCTGAATGTAAAAACAGAAAGCTGTAGAAGGTTTGTGAAAGGAATCTTGGGAAAAGAATTTTAATATATGATCAATCTGGCTACAATTAAAATGAATTATTTAAAATGCTTTTAATGGCGGGGACTTGATAATAGGGGGTCTAGTAACCATAACGTTCTTCAAGTGATTGGACATTAACAATACCAAAATTTAAAATTTAAAACTTTTTTAAAAAAGAGTCCATGGATGAATGAATAAAGGAACTGGACTTTCTTTAGTACACATGCTGTGGGGGATCACGGGGAAAACAGTGTAGCCAGAGAAGGCAAACAGTGAATCTGTGTCATCTTACTACACTGATGGACAGTGACTGAATTGAGGTAGGCGTGGGGACTTGATAATATGGGTAAATGTACTAACCACATTGCCTTTTCATGTGAAACCTTCATAAGAGTGTATATCAATAAAATCTTAATAAAAATAAAAAATAAAAGATCCACATGAAAAATTTAGAACTGAAAAATGTACTTACCAGAAATGACAAGAAATTGCATGGGCTCAACCACTGAACAGAGATGGTAGACGAGTCAGTCAACTGAAGGTAACAGCAACAGAAATTACCTACACTGCAGAAAAGAGGGGAAAAAACATTGGAAATAATGAATACATCCTTAGAAACTTGTGGGACTGTATCAAATTCTCTAAATTTTACATGATAGATGATACATAAAGGAAAAGAAGGAGTAATTTTTTTAGAGAAAAGATTTATTACTAAAAGCAGAAAAGATACCGGATTTGACAAAATCGTAAATTTAGAGATTCAAGATGCTCAGCAAGCCCCAGAGAGAGCAAATTCAAGGACTTTAGGCCTAATCAGGCCTAATAATGCCATAATGCTAAAAATCAAAGATAAACTAAAATTTGAATGGTCACAGATTTGTCATAAAATACAACAGAGGCCACAGAATGTTGAAGAGTATCTTTAAGGTGAGGAAAGGAAAGAATTGCCAACCCAGAAGAGAATCCTTTAGGTAACCAAAGTTTTCAGGAATGAATGCAAAAAAAAGAAAAATAGAGAGAGAGAGAGAAAGACTTAGATGACGGAAAGCTAAGAGAATCTGACCTCCATTAAGGGAAATGTAAAATATTAAACAAAAGAAAGCTGAAGGCCATATTTAATACCAGGCAAAATATTCAGAGCTTCAGAGCTAGGAGAATTACAAGGAGTAAAGAAGGACAATACATAAGGTTATGATTCCATTCATCAAATTCTGAATGTGTACTCACCTGACAAAAGAGCTTCAAATTACATGAACCAAAAATTGATACAACTGAAAAGAGAAGATAAGTCTGTAACTCGAAGACCACCACCACAGAACAACACTATCAACCAACATGACCTAATGACATTCTAGTATGTAACCTGGCAACAACACAATGTCACAATGTACATTCTTTTCAAGTGTACACATGACATTAACAGTAAAATCATTTTCTGGGCCATAAAATTAATCTAAACAAGTGAGAAAATTTCAAATACTACAAAATGTTTTCTGATCAGAGTGTAATAAACTTAAAATCCATAAGAAACACTTAAAAAAGAAACCTCAAGTTTGGAAATTAAATACACTTCTAAGTAACCCACGGGTCAATAAAGACATTTTAAGGGAAAAGAGAAAATGATATGAACTGTGTGAAAGTAAAAATGTAACATAAAATTTGTAGGATTCTTACACAGAAATTAAGTCACTAAATCATAGTACAAGAAAACTCCAATCAAAAATCTAAGCTCCCATTTAAAAAATCTAGAAAGAGAACAGCAAAGAAAATCAAAACTAAATATAAAAGGAAATACTAAAGAACAGAATAGAAATCAATGAAACTTGACAACAAAATCAGTAAAATTAAAAGCTAGTTCGTTGCAGAGAAAAAGAAGTCAACAGAACTGAAAAAACTCTGCCATGCTAACAAAAGAAAACAAGAGGAAATTACCAAAAAGTGTGCATACTACTTCATTCCTATAGACAATAAAAGGAGAAGGAAAAACAATCAACAGCTCTAAACTCACACATTTGACAAAACAGATGAAATAGGCAAATTACTTGGTAGTGGTAGTTATAAACTACCAAACTCACACAAGAAGAAATAGAGAGCTGCCTCTTCCACCCAGCTGATAAACTGTAGTGGCTCAGGCTCAGACCCCAAAGAGGCCCAGGCTTCCACTGCCTCAGCCTGCACAGCATGGTACTCAGCGCACGGCCGCAAAAGAGAACACGGCCAGCCCCACAGGGACAGCAGGAGTATCTGGGGCTGAAGCCGCAGCAGGGAGCATGGGATGCATAGTGGCACACGCAGAATCCTCAGAGGGAGCCATGTCTAACAGGGTTTCCCTGCTCCTCAACACTGCCAATGGAGCAGTGAAGCCGATGATATCCAGGAGGGTGAGGTGATGTGAAACGGTTAGGTGCCAATTTAAAGTAGACTGTGGTAAGTCAAGGATGCATATTGTAATCTTTAAGTTTAATGGTAAATGAATTAAAAAATATATCTAAAAAAAACAAACCTAGATCTAAACCCTGCAATGGAATTAAGTATATACGTATCGATATTCACCCTAAATGTAAATGGGCTGAATGCACCAATCAAAAGACATAGAGTCACTAAATGGATAAAAAAAAAAAACAAGACCCATCTATATGCTGCCTACAAGAGACTCACTAACCGAAACACATACACAGACTGAAAGTAAATGGATGGAAAAAGATATTTCATGCAACTAATATGGAGAAAACATCAGGAGTTGCAGTACTCGTATCAGACAAAATAAACTTCAATACAAAGAAAGTAACAAGAAACAAAGAAGGACATTACATGAAACATTAAAGGGGTCAGTTCAACAAGCTGATATAACTGTTATAAATATCTATGAACCGAACACAGGATCACTTCCATATGTGAAACAAATACTAACAGAATTAAAAGGGGAAATAGAATACAATGCATTCATGTTAAGAGACTTCAACACACCACATACTCCAAAGGAGACAGACAGAAAATAAGTAAGGAGACAGAGGCACTGAACAATGTATTGGAACAGGTGGACCGAACGGACATGTACAGAACACTTCATGTAAAAGCAACAGGACACACATTCTTCTCAAGTGAACATGGAACATTTTCCAGAATAGATCATATACTAGGCCACAAAAAGAGCCTCAGCAAATTCAAAAAGACTGAAATTGTACCAAGCAGCTTCTTAGACCACAAAGGTATGAAACTAGAAATAAATTACACAAAGAAAATGAAAAAGCCCACAAACACATGGAGGCTTAATAACACGCTCCTAAATAATCAATGGATCAATAACCAAATAAGGACAGAGATCAAGCAATATATGGAGACAAATGACAGCAATGATTCAACACCACAAAATCTGTGGGATGCAGCAAAGGCCGTGCTAAGAGGGAACTACATTGCAATATAGGCCTACCTCAGGAAAGAAGAACAATCCCATATAAACACTCTAAACTCAAAATTAATGAAACTAGAAAAGGAAAAACAAATTAGGCCCAAAGTCAGTAGAAGGAGGGACACAATAAAGATTAGAGCAGAAGTAAATAAAATCGAGAAGAATAAAACAATAGAAAGGATGAATGAAAGCAAGAGCTGGATCTTCGAGAAAATAAACAACTTAGGTAAACCCCTAGCCAGACTTCTCAAGAAGAAAAGAGAGTCTATTCACATAAACAGAACCAGAAATGAGAAAGAAAAAGATCCCTACAGGTAGCACAGAAATACAAAGAACTATTAGAGAATACTATGAAAAATTATATGCTAACAAACTGGATAACGTAGAAGAAAAGGACAACGTTCTGGAAACATCCAACCTTCCAAGGCTTACCCAGAAAGAAACAGAAAATCTCAACAGCCCGATTACCAGCAACGAAATTGAACTGGTAATCAAAAACCTACCTAAGAAGAAAACGACTGGACCAGATGGCTTCACCGTGGAACTTTATCAAACATTTAGTGAAGACCTAATACCCATCCTCCTTAGAGTTTTCCAAGGAGTAGAAGAAGTGGCAATTCTTCCAAACACATTCTATGAGGCCAGCATCACTCTGATACCAAAACAGGGCAAGGACACCACAGAAAAAGAAAACTACAGACCAATATCCCTGATGAACCTAGACACAAAAATACTCAACACAATATTAGCAAACCGAACTCAAAAATACATCAAAAGGATCATCCATCATGATCAAGTAGGGTTTATTCCAGGGATGCAAGGATGGTTCAACAGTCAAAGATCCATCAAAATCATCCACCACATCAACAAAAAGGACAAAAACCACATGATCATCTCCATAGATGCTGAAAAAATATTTGACGAACTTCAACATCCATTCACAATAAAAACTCTCAAGAAAATGGGTACAGAGGGCAAGTACCTCGACATAATAAAGGCCATATATGACAAACCCACAGCCAAACTTAAACTTAACAGCAAGAAGCTGAAAGCTTTTCCTTTAAGATTGGGAACAAGACAAGGACGCCCACTCTCCCCACTTCTATTCAACATAGTACTGGGGGTCCTAGCCACAGCAATCAGACAACACAAAGAAATAAAGGGCATCCAGACTGGCAGGGAAGAATTTAAAGTGTCCCTGTTTGCAGATGACATGGTATTGTGATAAATTCTATATATATATTTATACCTAGTGGATTGCTACTTAGCCATAAAAAAGAATAAAATCTTGACATTTTCAACATGTTTGGATCTAGATGGTATTATGCTAAATGAAACAAGTCAGAGAAAGACAAATGCCGCACGATCTCTCATGGAATCTAAAGTAAAAAGAAAAGAAAAGAAAAGCTAAGAGATAGAGAACAGATTGGTGGTTAACAGGGACATGGGGCTCAGGGTGGAAGAAATGGGTGATCCATTTTTATTTTTAGTTTAGTAAATTGTTAAAAACACTTTTACCCCTCTTACACAATTAATCAACATCCTTTGTTATTATGCAATATATTTTGTGTAGTTTGTTTACTTCTCTGAGTCTCAGTTTTCACTTAAAATGAAGACCTTAGCCTGAATCAACGGGACTTAACCTGGGAGTTTTGCCTGATTAACCTAACACATTTTTAATAAAATATTAGTTTCTGGCCCCACCACCAGAAATTGGGACTTGGTGGACCTCAAGTCAGTCCTGAACAGCAAGATAGTTAAAGTTTATGTGAGATTCTGATGTCACTAAGGTTGAGAAACTTTGGTAACCTAGAGGGTTCTCACGCTTGGAAATAAAAACAGGTCCAGACTGTGCTTCAGACAAGTTAAACAGAATGTCTGGACATGGGATCAGGCATCACTGGTTTGTTTTTATTTTATTTTTCTAAGCATGAGGAGATTCTATGTGCAGCCTATGTTTAGAGAACTACTGACCCACTCTAAAAGATTTCTAAAACCCTATAATTCTCTCGTTCTTAAAGCATAATCAATGCTGATTTAAAACAAGGGAAAAAATCCCATATCACAAGTACATAAGAAATGAGTCTATCTGGTGGCAAGATCTGAGTTTCTGTAACTGAAATGGAGACAAAAGGCTAGACATCCATTGTCTCTATGTGCTAGAGCCTTGAAGATAACAATCCTCCATTGATCCATCCTATACTTTGGAATTGAGTCTTGCAAACAAAGCTCCAGCTAATAATGTCACTTTAATTTATTCTGCTACTGTTATCCTATGCATATATTTCCTTTAGAGAACACATACAGAAGAGTGGTGGGTAAAACAAGAGGGATTTGTATAATCCTACATCTCTTAGCCAAACTACGATCATATAATATCATTAGAGAAAAAAATCAACAGAGATTTGTAGGGCTGAAGAACTTTCTAGTGGTTACCGGATTATATCCTAGCATCCCACGTAAGAGCTTTTCACTTAGCCTAAACAGCTGATGGAGACAAGGAGAGAAAGACTTAGAGCCATCCACTTTGAAGCCCTAAGATAACCTGACAAATCAGCAGAGGAGAGCCTCCAATGTATGGCTATTGGGCACACATATAGGATTTACAAGGAAAAATAACAATATTCAGACAACAGGCTATGCCTTTCATGTTCTTTTCAAAGGATAATAAATCTCTAAAATGTGCCCAGACACTCTGTAAGAGGTGACAGTCACATGACCAAGCTGGAAACCAGGCAGGAAGCAAGTTAATGAAAGCGCTGGCTTTCCTCCTGGGAGAGTTGAGGAAATGCATCAGCAGAGACAAGGACAGAGGGTTGATAGCTAAGGCCCTCCATCCACCACCTGGGTCTGTCAAGTCCAGCATCTGGAGGGCTGACAGTAACCACAATGTCCCTCTGAAAGTGGCTGCAGGCTTCAAGCGTTTGAGATCTGTGATGGGTTCTCCTGCAGAAGTCAAGTGTCCTTCACAGTAGTCTGCATTCTCTATCAGATCCCTGGGCACATGGAGCAGTCTGAGGGAGAAGGAAAAAGGGACAACCAGGCCTGGATCTGAGCGTCCAGAGGCACAGGTGGCATGGGAGACAAGGATTTGTGGGTAGGAGTCAGTTCCCCTTCCCCAGCACGTGGGTTTTCCCATGCCCAGGATATACCTCCCCAAAGCAAGCTAACTTTAGTATTTACTTAAATAAAATTCAGTGACGACAGTTTCTGAAAAAAATACATGACCAACACACAGTTATAATAAATTTTTGCAATGAAAGTATCCTGTTGTTTTATCTTCTCCACTAGGGAAACACATTTTAAGAGACCTGAGTGTAAGTGAGAGCAAACTTCGGTCCTCAGAAAGATATCCGGAATTGAGGTTAGGAGTCTTGGTATTGTTGAAAATGTGAATTACTGGTGTTCTTATTTATTCAAGTGGGTTCTGGAATCTATCTGCCTTGGTTAAGATTTTTCCTCTTTGTTCTCACATT
Organism: Smutsia gigantea; assembly: GCA_032199065.1. Lineage (NCBI taxonomy): Eukaryota > Metazoa > Chordata > Mammalia > Pholidota > Manidae > Smutsia > Smutsia gigantea. The sequence continues at coordinate 102,340 of JAVSCE010013539.1, read as the reverse complement.
ATGCTCATTTATAAAGCCTCCTTCATGTTATGTTTCCTTACTGAAAACTCAACAGCAGTCTCTGATGGCAGGCTGGGTATTCGACAGCAGCCCTAGCCAGCCCCGCCTTGGAGAGAGGGAGCCTGTGCTTTGGGGTGTGGCGTAGGTTTCCAGGGCCCTGTGTCGGCGCCTGCTGGAGGCAGAGGCCAAGAAGCATCTGCCAGATGACCTGACCTCCAGTGGGCTGGTGGCTCATTTGCAGTGGAGGCTCTGAATGCTCTACCCATCCCTGTTGGTCCAGGTTTGTGTTGCTCCTCCAAACCTCCTACTCTACCATCTTCAGTAAGTTTCATGCTGCTTAATTATTGAAATGTTTTTCTAAAATAACCAATTATTCTGATGTGTCAGCTGCAAGCAGCCCATCGTGCTGATGGCCCATGACAGATTGGAGGGGGTGAATGGAGAGGCTAAATGCACCAGCCCCACCTCCTTCGAGACACAGAGAGCTGATCCTGTCTGGCAGGAGAAAAACTGACTTGTGCCCTGGAAATGGGATAATATGTCCCTCCCAAAAGTTCAATGATAAAGAGACAACGGCAGGCCAGAGTCATAATGTTCTAGGCTGTACCGACTTTACCCTGAATTTAAACTCAGTAACACCACAGTGAGTGGCGGCAGCTCAGGGAGTGATGAACCTAATTACCAGTTACTGTTATTGCAGTTGGGAAGCCGAGGACTGGATTCTGGATGTCAAGGATTCTAAAGAACCGAGCTTCTCAGGTTTATGACAGAAATGAATTGGGGGTAATAAAGCTGGCTGCTGACTGTTATTACGGATGGCCCCTCCCAGCCCAATGCGGGTAATGGACTCAGAGCAAAATCTGCCCTTCCCGGCAGCGCAGCCCCCATCCCTGTCCCCAGCTGCCTGGTGTTTCAAGCCCTGGGTCAGGCCTGACACAGGTCCCAGTCTTCTTAATACTCAGGAAATGACCATGGCACTCAACTAAATTTGCTGAAAAGAGCTCATTTCCCTGAGCTGCCTTACATACATGCAGTTTAAAATATACTTCTCTAAGATGGAAAGTGAAATAGATATCAGGCCCTGTGGAGGGAAGGACTGGACAGCAGCTGAGTGTGTTCACTGAGGCCAGTCCTCAAACTGCACCCCATCCCATCGCATGCACACACAGGGAGAACTTTCTAGTGGCTTGAATGAGATGGATACAATTTTATACCAGGAACAATCCTGAGAGAACGCCAATCTAACATCTCAGTTGATGAATGAGTAGATCTATAACGGAGAGGAGATAAGCAGCTTCCCAGTGGCTACGTGGTTGAGCCAGGAGTGGATATCAGATGCTAGGAGCTGTCCCACTCCATAACCCTACAGGGGAAAGTGACCTTAAAATCATCTGATCAGGCTCCTTGGTTTATGTATGAGCAGAGTGTTCAATACTGGCGTAGCCACAAATACCTGAGCAGAATAAGAAGGGAAGGAGCAGAATAAGGTAAGATAAAGTAAGAAGACCAGGAAGGAAAAAGTACTGAAAGAAAAGAATAAGAAGGAGACAGTATGTGTGGAGTTGGAGCAAGTGTTGCTCAGAGTCCCCATGAAGGGAAGGGGCCTTAGCTCTGCTCCTGGGGTTGGGGAATTTCAGGATCTGAGTGGGAAGACCTCCCAAATACACAGGTAGGATGTCCCCAGCCACCCAGGAAATGAGCTGCACATTCATTGATGGTGTTGATATTACCTGGAGGGAACAAATGTCAAATTTACTGAAACACACCCCAAATGTCATGGATGGGTAGCTTAGCTCTCCGCTTCCTGCTGCAAAGACCATTCTCAGCAGCTTGAGGCGTTGTCATGGGGGGATGTGGTGCCCTCCCTTCATGCTGGCCTCCAGTAGGCCAGCTGATAGCCTGCCCACGTGCCTCAGCAGAGCCCAGTCCTCGAAGGGCAGACGTCTCCAGGGTTTGCCATGGAGAAGACAGAGGTCCCCATCAGGAAACCAACTGGAGTTGAAGGAAATACCTGTGTCACTGGGCTTGGTCCTCTTGAAGCTGCATCTGGGAGGGTCCAGGCTTGCTTGAGGGGATAACGAGGGTTGTCCAGGTTCAACTTGTTCTTACCTTCTGCCAGGAAGCCCCTCAGGGGGATGACGAGCCAGTCATGTTTGTGAGACGGGTCACTTCATGATCCTGACTCACCATGTTCTTTTCCTCTTTAACTTCCTCAAGTTTTTGCTAAGTCCTTATTTTAATGTCTCAACATATTCTCATTGGTCTGGGTTCAATCAATAGAGGGCAACATTCCCTAAACCCTGAAGGGGGCAATAGCCACAGTTACTGGGGAATCTTTAAAAGAAAGCAAATAAGGAGGGGCTCGCTTTGGGGGATTTGGGGTGTGATCTTACTGAGGCATACTCCAGCATTTCTCAAAAGGGTATTACTGCATGAAACAAGAGTTCTAACAAATAGTTTACCAGGGGGAGATAATGACCTCTGTAGTCAAATGAGTTGGGCAAATATTTTGTAAGTCACAGTGAGGTAATGAATGCAGGGTAATAGACCATGGAGATATATATATATATATATATATATATATATATAAACTGGTTACCCAAAGAATATTAACAGGAAGTAAAATTGCAAGTCAATTCAAAATTAGTTTTAAATAGTTAATTTATGTAGGCACAATGCACCTCTCAAATATTCATAATGTAGATATTCCACATTAAAAACACAACAGTAATTTTTATCAGGTGTCATTAAAACATGTTTAAATACCTCTTCTCCTTTGATAGGGCCCTTTCAGAAAACTTAGGTTTTTCCCTGTATGGTTCCCCAAAAACCTTACCATGTAAGGCATGACAAATTTATTTTACCATAAGCCTTTTGTTTCCAGGGCATCGTGAGAAAATTCACAAACAAGGAATGTTAAGAGTGATTATCTTTGTGGTGGGGAGGATTATGGATTTATTTTCTTCTGTGCATTAATCTGTATCTCATTCATTTTCTTCAAGGAATATATATTGCTTGTGTACTGAAAGGTAAAAACTATATATATATATGTATGTGTATAAAAATAAATATATATATAATATACATCTATATATGTATGTGTGTGTGTGTGTGTGTGTGTGTGTGTATACGTTTTTTTTTTTTAACAAAATTAAAACCTCTCCCTGCATTTTCTCAGGCTTGAATAGGCTGGGAACAGTAGGAAGGATGGGTAGGGGTGGGGGGCTGGAGTCACCGCCTAATCCTGGCAATGAAAGGATGCAGAGGCTGGAAGCAGGCAGGGTCCCCTGCTTGGACTCAAGGGTTTGGGGTTCCAGACTTGGTAGGTCCAGTTACATGACAGCTGCTTGGTCCCAACTCCTCAGCCCAGACTATTCCATTATCCTGTCCAGCAGCCGTGGTGACTGAGGAAGAGAAAACCCAGAGACTCGGCCACCTACCATCCCGTTTCACCAAGTCTTTCCTGAGCTTAGGAACCAAGCCTCTCAGACCAGTCAGAAAACTGATGATGTCACTAGGAATTTAAACCTATCTTGATAATGGGCTATTTCTCTGCTTTCCTCACCCTTCCCCCCTTTGACTCAGCCTGTTCACTCTCAGCCAAATATTTTGTGTTTTTTACACATTTCTCTTAAAATGTGGCAACCACCTCAAATGGTAAATATGGGGGTAAAAACTATCACTTTTCCTCATAATTTCTTTAAAGCACATATGACTGCTTCTAGCAAAAATCACAACATTATACTACAGGGTTTATAAGAATTTAGATATAACACACAGAACAGTATAGCAGAATGAGAAAGTGTCCCTATCAATGCTCTACAGCATTTGGCCAGGGAGAACCCACTGAGAGTTGTTTCCCAAACGAGCAGTGTTGAGTAATTCCAAAAATTAATACAGAAATACAGTAACACATGCATATGATTATGCTTTTTAAAAAATCATGAAACAACTTAAGATATCATAGTGGCCCCAGAATCCATCACAGTGAATTAAAGCCATATTTTCTAAGTCACAGTGAGGTAATGAATGCAGGGTAATAGACCATGGAGATATATATATAAACTGGTTACCCAAAGAATATTAACAGGAAGTAAAATTGCAAGTCAATTCAAAATTAGTTTTAAATAGCTAATTTATGTAGGCAGAATGCACCTCTCAAATATTCATAATGTAGATATTCCACATTAAAAACACCACAGTAATTTTTATCAGGTGTCATTAAAACATGTTTAAATACCTCTTCTCCTTTGATAGGGCCCTTTCAGAAAACTTAGGCAATTTGTTCATGTCACTTGTGAAGACAGACATAAATGAAAACTTGATACATGAGTTTAAAATACATAAACCTGGTCCAACAGTTCTCTACTCTGCTATTTCCAGAAAGAGCAGCTGCTGCAGTGGGAGTAACCAGAAGCATCAGTGTTGTTCCTGCTTTTGTTGCTGATGGTATTATTCCTAATTATTACGTGCTACAGCTGCATCCTGTCAGCTGTATGGGAAAGGCTCAACACCAAATTACAGAAGTTTTGAAATCACTAAAAGTAAAAGCAGGCAGGTGCAGCTCAGAAGTGCAGGGACTTTGACACCTCCAGGGGTGACCCTCAACAGAGAGAGAGCAGCCAGTAGATAAATGTCCTGCCTCTTCCCATACACAGTGCTGGGGAGCATTTCCCCAGTAAAGGAATCCAGGGGCCCTTTGAGAATGCCTGATTCCAGGCCTGGGGAAGAAACTGTAGAAGACAAGTCTGGGAACTCTTATTGTCACATAAAAAACAAAGATAAAGAACACAGCAGCGTCATGTCAAAAAGACAGACACACATTTAACACTTTTCAAAAAAAATGTTTCCATATAAAAAGACACAACATTTTGCTGAAGAAACTACCAGAGGCCTAAAATGTAACAATTGGGTATAAAGCAAACATCTTTGGAACAGACTGAAACACATCAAAATATCAAATATATGCAAATCCATGAATTCTGAATAATTTTAAAATGTTCAATAAAACAAGTTGTTTTTAAATCGACACATTAATGTAATTTGCAAACTAAATGAAAATAAAACTTTACTATGTCTCACCTATACATATTTATATTTTATAGTAGCTAGAGTTGAGAAAATTGATTTAAAAAATATAGCTTATGAATACAGAAGGAAAGCTAGAATTGGAAAAATCAATATTTTGAAACTTCAAAAAATAATGAATCTAGCAATGGTTGTTGATGGATGTGAAAACCATTAGTGGAAAACATTGATGAGAGACGTTATATTTGAGTGATGAGCAGAACTGAGTGAGTACACTGGTAAATCTTTTCCTTTTTATAACTGATCAATTTTTGGGTCACTGAAAGTGGGAGAAGCAGACCTTCAGAGCCTCCTGGTGTGATGAAATAGGACGTTTCTGGGACCATGATTGTATTCTTCCCCTTAAAAATGGAACCTGAGCTTAATCAGCTCTAATTACCATTTACAATAACTGTAGGGACGGAGAAACAAGTTAGAACTGAATGCCCAAGAGAGCAAATCAAGAATGTATGACTTTCTACACAGAAAGTAACCAAGTTTTTCCAAGAAAATACTGGCACAGAGAAACAGAGGGGCAGGAGACTTACACTAGGAGAAACTTAAGAGGCTTTACAATCACATGTGCAGGTGGGCTTTGGATCTGATATCTAGTAAACCAACTGGAGAAAGACATTTCTCGGGGGAATTTGAACCACATATTACACGTTGTATATAAATTACTATTAAATATTTAGGTGTTATAATGAAATGAGGTTCATGGGGAAATCTTACTAGATAGAGATATATGATGATATATTTACAGAAAAAAAATATATTATAACTGCTTTCCAATACTCCAGTAAAGAATAGCGGAGGTATCAGTTTCATAGAATTGCCAAATAAATTGATAAACTGTTGAGGCTGGGTAGCAGGGACAAGGCAATTCACTATTCTGTTCCCTTTTTGTGTAGTTGTGAAAAGCCACACAATACAAAGTTTAATGAGATGAAGTCCTGCAATCAGTGCAGCGAACAGCGTGGCTCACTGCATCATCAGGCGGCTGGGGTGGGCGGCTGCCCTCACCAGTTCCCACGCACGGAGGCCGTCCCACTGCACAGCCACTGCACGGAGACGCTTGCAGGAGGCGCGGCAGGCTGGCAGCCACGGCCCGGTGGGGAGACTCTGCCTGGCCCGGTGCCCGGCGTGGGGTCTGCAACACGCCTGTGCTGCCAGACAGGGTAGGGAAGCGTCTCCGGAGAAGGAAAGTGGGTCGGTCGCGCTGCCCAGGATCCGCCTCCATAAAGGAAGGTGCGCCGTGGTCCTGCTCTGAGAAGGAGCCTCCCTCTCCCAGCGCCGGCACGCACCCCTCGTCCTGCTGCCGCTTGGGCTCCTGGGCCCTTTGTGACCCCACCGAGCTCCTTTATGACTGCAGCCGGTGGGGGGCGCAGGGCTGGACACTCACGGTCTTTACTGCTTTCATGTTTTACTATGGGAAGTTCTGTAAAAATAGACAATAGTACGATAAATTCCAATGTTCCACAAACGCTGCTCCAAAAACGATCAGTCCAGGGCTGATCCTATTTCAGTTACTTACTCACACTTTCTAGGGTTGTTTTGAAGCAAATCGCATAATCTTATTTGAAAGTGTTTTTATTGTGTATCCCTAAAAGATATTAATATTTTCAATTATTATAAAAATTAAGACATTTAAATACATACAATTATTTTTATGAACCATCTGAAAGTAAGTCACACATCAGGAAAGTTCACTCCTAAATACTTGAGCATCTAGGTCCTAAACCAAAGGCATCCCCCTACATAACCATACTTCCGTGGTCCCATTTAAGAAATTTGACACTGATATTTACATATTATCTGCACTCAGCTTTCCCCAAAAACTCTTTCTGTCTTTGTTGAAGAAACCTGGTAACTTGTCCTATGGTTTCCCAAAGTATAGATTTTTCTGAGTGTATCCCTATGATCTGTTTATAAAATATATTTCTCCACTTTTGTATTTTCAACATATTGCCAGATACACCTAGAAGCTTGATAGGAATCAGATGTGATTTTTCAGTAGCCCTACTCGCCTGTGAGATCACCAAGTTCCTTGGTCTCGTGTAATGTAAGGTCTTATTTGGGATCTTACCAGCTCTTACCTGGATCCATTCATTTATTAGGAATTGCAAAATAATAACATTCTAAATATATCATTTTTAAATATATTTTTTATAATATTTTTAGAAAGTTTTTAAAACTTCTCATTACCTAGTTACACTCTGAAATCTGATGATCATAGACTATGGTTTATGTAGAAAAAGAGGAATAAATGCTTCATGCTTACCAGTTTTCAAAACAATGGTTTTGTTCACAAATAGTTTCCACTATGACCAGTTTTCCTGTATTTTTAACATTGCATTTTAAACTCTATTTAAATGTGTTTATCATATATTTAAATATATTTGATTCAAATATATTTTAATTAAACTTGTTGAAGCTCAGATTGTCTCATCTTTGATTAATGGGAACCTCTTAACATAGCCAGTTGAATATTTTTGACATTATCTTATTATTCCATAGTCACTTTATTGCTTTCTAATGGAACAAAATGTTCCAGGCTCACATTGTATATTTCCAGCCAGATCTATGATCAGCCATTTTTCCAAGGACCCTTGTCACCTTTTAGTATAAATGCTATTTAATGACAACAATTTGGGTGCTACAGGTTTTCATTGCTACTGAATTGCAACTTTCAGTAGATAGAGATAGATTATATGTATTTATAAATTATAGGGTTTTACCTAACCTCATCAATTCTACATCTGTTTCTTCTTTATCTTCTAATGAAAAACCTGGTTTTCAATGAATTGCTTTAATTAGTCCTTTTCTTTTTGTCATTCACAAAGCAGTCACACAACAGTCTAAATTAGCATGCCTAACATTAGGAAAGATGATTACTGACCATGGGTGAGCGATTGTTTCCAGTTCTTTTCTTCTGTGTTATATCCCACTGGAGATATACAGTAAAAATACTGGATCTTAAGGTCATGTGGGATAGCCCATCTCTCATTTATGCTACTATTTCATTCCATACATGCATGCTTACTGCCCGCCAGAAAACCCAAGGCTGATTAAGGGGACTGCAGAGAGGAGAGCATCTGTGTATTTTCCCAATTAAAATTACAGTGGGAAAAGCGAACATTCATTTCTTCAGTTAGCAATACTGCTGAGCTAATGGGACCGGGAGTACTGAGGCTGCAAACCTTCGGGGTTCTGGTGGCAGGTGGGTGGCAGCCGCAAGTTGGTCCGAGCACATTCAGCAGCACCATCTCTGAGCTACATTGAATGTAGGAAGTGTTCATACAGTTCTTAGCTAATACAATTTTTTCAGAGAAGGGACATGCAAAATAGGAAAGTTACTTTGGAAGAGTTGACTGGTAGATTCAGGAGGCAACAAGTAGGGATAAGGACCAGATTCCTGACTTTGACCAAGAGAACTCCATCTGGCGACTAAACTGTAATTCACCACCCTGAGTTTGGTCTGCATGTCGTGTTCTCTGGGCTTTGGGAAGGGCGTTCTGCCCTGTTAGTGCCTGAGAGCTGGAGACCCAGTGGGAGGAAAACAGGGTAAGGCCGGGACCTTGGGACTCTCCAAAGAGCAGCAAGGAAGGTGCAGAACCTACTGGAGACCAACCTAAAGGGCAACAGGGAGGGTTCCCGGGGCAGTTCCCTGGTGGATGAGGAGGAGCAGTGGCATAACAGAAAAGCAAGGGAAAAAGAGGTTCTGTGTGCTGAGCAGTCAGAGCTAGGAAAGACCTACAAGCAGCCGCCTTATAACATGGAACCCTTTTCTTGGTAAGGATTAGAAGAGAAGACCTTTCCACAAGCTGACACAGGGGGAGCTGGTGAGATTGCGTCGAAGTCCCAGAACCAGCAGGGGGCGGGTGAGACACAGGAGGAAGGCTGTGGAAGACCCCTTCCAACCAGCACTCTCACTCACATGGGACCCCCAGGCTCAGGGTGGAGTCCGTTCCCTTTATCTCAGGAGGAGACGCCCTTTCCCTCCTGGCTCCTGAGGAGCCCTGGCACTGGGATGAGGCCAAGTCAAACAGCTCTGTCTCCCCAGAAAGTGCCGGAATGAACACTTTAATGAAGCCCTTGTCTACAAGAGACTGTTTGCGTCAGGAGTCTGGGCTGACTGGCAGTGACCTTGGCAGTGAATTCACAGGCTGCTGACCCTGTCCAGGCCTCTGTGGAGACACAGACACCCCTTCCCTCTGAATCCAAACATCAAAGCCTCTGGCCCCAGGAGGCTGCCTCCCCCAGCAGGACTGACCTCAGCAGACAAGAAGGAAAGAGAGGTGGGTGGGAAGGGTACCCTCTTTCCCAAACTACCTCCCAGCCACTCAGTTTTGTAGTTGGTCACCCCCAATCAATAGGATGGAAACAGGCACCACGATGACACAGGTGGCTTTGAGGTCTGAAGGCCCAGATTCTGGGCAGGGCTCCTCCTTCCCAAAGTGTGACCTGCTGTTTTACCAGGTCAAATACTGCCTCCACCACTTGTGCAGCTGAAGTCTGGAGCAGGGAGCTCATCTCTATAGGCCTTGTTGCCTGCATTTCTCAAATGGGTGTAACATAATACCTACTGCAATAGGCTGTTTCAGTTCAGGTGAGCAGTTACGACAAGCTGACTCACCGTGCTACACATGACAAGTGCACAAGCTTTGTAGCTCTGGCGACAATCACTAGTCCTAGGTATCAGACTTGCAAAGGTTAGGAAATAGCTGCCTCTGCCCTGGGGGCCTTCAGCTTATCACTTTGTAAAATGCATGGGATGGCACTGAGGCCAGGCTTCAACAGATCTGACCCTTACTACAGCCTGAATACAGCAGACCACAGCCAGAGCGCAGGTCCCCCTGCCTACTGTGAGGCGGTGTCTTGCCATAGTGGGGACAAGAGACTGGCTTTGAGAGTTGGTCTCTGGGTTTCTAAAAACCATTTCAGTAGGAAATGCTCCCTTCACTTGACTCAGTAAGCTCACAATGAAACTTGAATCCCATTTCAGGTTTAAGTTCTATGATTCTTTAAAAAGCAGGATCACCCTCCTACGCTGAGATGATTTTGAGCTGGGAAAATTCTAATCCCTTGGAAATGGGAAATTTCCTCCCAAACAAACAATAAAAAAGATCATAAAGTTCTATTCTATTCAGGGAATTCATTGGCATTGCTTAGAAGAAATTAAAATGAGTGTTCAAGAGTTTTTTTAGACTTGCAAGAATATTAGGCCAGTGTAAACATCAATGGGAAAATTAGTAAGTAAGAGAGTATGTTGAATATATTTGCATTTTATGATTTGAAAATGTTTCTGAAATTACCATAAGACCTGAAATACTAAGCAAAGTAACCATGTCCAACAGGGGTTGTGTGGCGACAGCAGAGAGGAGGGAAGCCGCGGGAGGGAGGAACTGCCAACTCTGCTGCAGCTCGATTGTCCCCTCTTTCCTGGCGGTGCTGGAATCCAATGGTGTGAGCCCTCTGGCTGGGCTGGGCCAGCTGCAGCTGGGTGGGTACTGTGTGAGCAATGAGCTAGTAAAATAAAAATAAAGGCTCTCCCTTGCTCCCCAAGGCTTGTTTTTATCTTACGGCTGTTGGGAGAAACAGGAGACCTCACTCATTTGTTCACAGGTAGAATCCTGTATCAGTTGCCACCCCTTCTCTCCATCTTGTAAAACCCCTCTACCTTGAAGCTCCTGCCCTGACTACTAAAGGTCCCAGCCCTCTATCTCCTCACCATCACCATCCACTGCCATCCTGAACCCTGCCAGCTCACTGAGGTCTGTGGCATCAGCTTGGCTGCCTCTTCTCCACCCCAGATCCAGCCCTCAGTCTCTGGGACCTACCTTCCACAGGATTCGGGAGCTCCCTGGTCCTCATGCCTTAACCTCCATCCCCAGGGGTGTCTTTTTCCACTCCACAGTGGCCATCCGCTTCCATTGTCGCACATAGATATTCTGTAGCCAAAGGCTGCTTTGATCCTAAAAATGAAGTCACATAACCTACTTGGACCACAACCACTTATCCCCTGGCCCACTAGCTCAGGTAACCTGACTGCAGTAATTCTTCAATCTCATCAGATTTCCAGTCCATTATCACCCAACTTCTATTTAGGCCCTCTAGTGTTTACTTTACGCATTATCTTACTTTACTCTGTTACCATTACAACTGCTTCCTTATAACTATGCTCAGCCTCCTCAGAGTAATAACTTCGCTAAATGACAGATCAAGGAAGAGCCCAGCCATCTACCTTCTTCATGACTACATTGGTACAACTGAGAACCTTAACAGAGAAATAAGTCCCCATTGGAACAAACTTGAATCACAGTGAATATAGTTATGCATCTCAAAATGGCCTGGGATCCTGCCATGCATCTCACCTAACCTCATCCTGCCACAGTTCTCAGTAGCTAGACCAGACATTCTCCATTTTACTCAGATCTCCCATTTTCTTGCCAGTTTTCCTCTCCTAGTGTTAGCTGACTTCATTACCTCACAACTTAGAAAAATAAAATGCATCCTTTAGAAATTCCCTCAGTATCCAAAGGGGAAAAATCTGTAACTTAATTGCTTTTTTACTCCTAATAAAATAAAGGAAACACAATTCCCCCTATTATATGTCTTATGCCTCTACTATATGCAGACTTGATCTCAGCACTTGATGTATTTTATCTCATTAAATCATCACAACACTAAGCAAATAGTTTTATTACTACTTTTTAAAATCTGGGTGTAACTATGGCATAGTTTCAGTAGTTTTCCCAAACCAAACATTAGCCATGCTCTTGGCTGGAATAGCAAGATGTTACATGGCATTCTCCTGTTTCAGAGTCCTGAACTGGGGGGTCCTGAACTAGAGGGGGAGAACATATACATAATCTTCTGCTCATTTGCACATGCATTTAAAGCTTTTGAGACAATACAATGCACCAGGGAGATTATTATGGTAACTATAGGAAGGATAATTCCCAGTGTTTGGAATGCATATCAGAGCCATGGTACCCAAGACTCAAGTCAATCTAAGAAACACCTGTTGATTCACCCCTTCAAGCCAAGTGGCTTGCTCAGTGATCTTACACCCTGTTTCAGCTTCCCCAGAAGCGTGAGCCTGCGTACAGCAGATGGTGCTAGGCACGGCACAGGCACATACCCACTCAGCTAAAAGATAATCCTGTTGACAAGAACAACTTTGACCGGAGACTCTAAAGATCTTTGTTGGACAGCTAGTGATTTAGCAGCAGATTCTGCAATATTTTTGAGTTACAGAGAGTTTCCTAATCATGGTGGCATTTGCAATTACTCCAAACCAGGAAGTAGGGCCCTGCCACAGAAAGTGAATCCTGAATCATTTCTGGTAATTCCCATTGGAATCTCTGGCTCAGGACTGGGAAAGTAACAGCTATGGATGCCAGTAAACTGTTAAGCATCTGTAGACCACACAAAGCAGTTTTATTATGGTCTCCCTTGCCTTGTGTCATTTCTTCACTTAGAGCCTGGATGCAAATTTCCCCAAGTTTTAGGTTGTTAACCAGAGACAGGGAAATGGACCAGGGATCTCTTGCATCATGGCAATCTGAAAGGTTAGCCTCCTTAGCAATGGCCTGGCAGTTACAAATAATGGTGTTATCCTTCCAGGTGAATGCCAGAGTAAAGGAAAGAAAGAAAAGAAGAAAAATATTCATGCTTAGTTAAAGTAGGAAGTCTTGATCCATCACCTTGGTAGGAAGCAGTCTACCTTGATGTCAGGTACTTCTCTTCCTTGTCAATTTGATTTTGAGAGCTTTGCCATCTGTACAGAACCAGATGTTAGATGCAGACTTCTTCAGCTGTGAGATGTGTATCCAAGATTCAAGTTCCTGACGTTCGGCTGCCTTCTGGACAGTGAGGAGGAACTGTTAGAGTCCTTTCCAAGGACATTCAGGGGTAATCTTTGTTCTCAGTGTTTCCAAATCAGAAAAGTAGAGGATATTGGAAGCATCAGTTCTGAGAGTCATAGCCAGAAGAAACTATAAGAATTTGGACCCAGTTTAAAGGTAACAGAGCCTCAAAGACAATTAACAGGATCAGAATCTAATATAGACAAAAGTGCAAACATTTTTCTCTCTACCAATCACACCCATTTTCCATCAAAGATAATCATAGCAAAATGAATTTGTTTGCATTAAAACTTGGGCTGATTATTTACATAAGTATAGCAAGAATAGTTATTGGCCACATAAGCTCTTTTCAAGATTGTTTGGCTGGAACCTCGGAAGCAGGGTACCAAAGGCAATTTTTAAAGTCAACCTTAGTTCCTTAAAGCTGTCAGATCATATCTGAGTCTATGTACATCTTTCTTAAATATGACACTTGAACCAAAGCCTTGGTAATGTAGCCAATATTTCCAACTGTGTCCTATTACAAGGAAGACAGATTCTCACTGAGCTTATGCTAATAACTAAATATATTGCATTGAAAGAAAACTGAAGAGTTTCTGGGTTCTAGAAGATCAATTAGGGAGAAAAAGTGAATGTTTTCACCTTTTTCTACAAAGATATACTTTACCAAATTGCTGTAAGTCATAGGTAGTTCAAGAAAAGGATTTAGGATTTCCTTACATCTAGAAAAATGAAACATCAAACATACAACAGGAATTCAGTCTTGAAAATTATAATCATGCTCCTTAGTTCATTCAGTCCATATAACTGACACTTGTTCCGCTTGAATCCAGTTTTTCCTCTAGTTCTGGAAATTCTCACCCAGTTCAGTTTTATGATTTTAGAGCTATCAGAGACCCATACTTGTCAAAGTCTTCTCCATGAATCTCCTTGAAGATGGAACACTTTTGCAAGGACACCTATATAAAAACTTCAGAGTAAAACAGCTGCCTGTGAAAAGACTCAAAAGATGGCTCTGGTTAAAGATCTAATGAGAATTCAATATACCGGAATTAACAAGGAATTTTTTTTATTTCTATAACATGCCGCATTTAAGGTAATACCTACAATTATCACTGATAACATCATACCAAGACATTGGATTTCTAAGAATTTCACACAATTTCTGGAACAATTATAACATAAACCTGCACAAACGCAACATGAAGAATTCTTATCTGACCGTGCTTCCCATGTAATTTAACATATCAAATTAACTTAATTAGTTTAACATCCCCCTTTTTATAAGGAGAGATAATAAATCTTTTGAGACATTCCAAGACCCTCTGGAAAAGCCCAAAGTTAATTCAAGGTAAAAAAAAAAAAAAGAAAGACTTTATTTAGAATTTAATTTTGAGAAATTTATTAAAAATTTCAAAATGTTTAAAACACCTGGTCAAATAGGATCACAGGTCATTGTGACACAATGCTTGGTTATATTAACCATAGTGACAACTCAAGACTTAACAGGCAAATATAGAAGATTACATAGTTTAAAGCAAAACATAGCTCTTTTTATGTTAAAAGTTTGGGTTTGGGTAATCAAAGACCTGATAGAGCAAACACAGGAAATTTTTTTTGATAGAAAAGATAACTTAAAAGGTAAAGAAACACCTTTGTTTACAATTTCTTATTAAGAACAGACCAACAATGCAAAAAAAAAAATTGTCCTTTCAGCAGATAAAATAAAATTAAGGCTTAGTTTTACGTAAGTGAGATAGGGAAGCAGCAGGGAGTAAGCCCTACCCAGTTAGAGCGCAGTGTGGGCCCTGGCAAAGGACAAAGTCTTACTGAGGCTTCAGGGATGTAGAGGAATAACAGGGTGCTTGAGACAATGCAATAATGTACCCCCCACTGGGACCCAGTGATATGCACAGTCAGGTAGGCACATAAGTTTACAATAGGGTAACCTGGTAACCTTTAGTGAGATAGGTTAAAACATAACTAGCATTCTGGCTGAACCTATAGGAAACTAACAACTCCCACTGCGATGGGCAAAAAACCCTAGACACTGAGACCCCAAGTGATAGCCTTGCCCGCCCTGCACCTGTGGGGACTTCCACACCTCCTCTTATCCTAACTAAAACTTTCTCTGTGACTCTCCTACCTTGCTAATTCACGAAGTTCATTCTTCGATTCCGTGAACAAGAACCACGGCATCACAAGTACACTATTAATAGTAAAGCTTTTTTGCAAACCTTTACATTTATTTATCTTGACCTCACAATTTATCTTGACCATACAGTTCCTTTCCCAAGATTCCTTTCCATGAACCTTCTACAACTTTCTTTTTATATTCAGGTTTTATCTTATGTTTTTCTTCTTTAAACAACCAGTCTTACTTTAGGACAAAATTACTTTCTTTTCCCTCAAGAAAAAAAGGCATCGCCATTCCTCATACCTTTTCTTAACAAAAAAACAGATCCTACTGAGACAGAGACGGTGGGCTTACGCAGAGTAGGGTGAAGGCCTCTGGCAAAAGCAAGGCAGGGTAATTACAGTCAGAACAATGTAACAACATGCAAGGAAAGCTCCGTGTTAAACATAAGCTCTAGAGTCATTCTTCAGTGAGATAAGTTAATATTACCCAGATAAAGGAAAATAGCCCATGTTTTTATTATGCTAATCATTTGTAATCATGTGTAAGATTCACTTTAGCATGCTAAAGGCCCAGGCCTATGTGCTCTTTTTCCTCCTTCAGACCTGATGAGATGACTTACAATTCAGACAATTAATAATGGCAAGCAAGCCCAGCCATAAACATAGTAAAAGGCATGAAAGATTTCATCTTAAAGATAAAATTGCATTTTAAAAACCTAGGAAGTTAAGAAGATTCTTAACTTACTCTTTAGTAAACAGACAATAGCTCAGCCCACCTTGGGGGCTGGGCAGTCAGTCTTCTCTGATATGCCCCCAGACCAAGATGCCGGTATCTCAGGGAGAAATCAGAGCAGTAAATTTCTTGTGTTAAGTTAATTTTAAACATTCAGGGACCACTTAACAAGTCCACACCCCTAAGCCCTTTATCACTTTCCCAAAAATCCTCAACCGCCTATAAGTCCCCTAGAAACACACCACCTGGGCTCTCTTGTGTCCTCCTGGAGTGAGCCAGGAGCTCTGTCTTGCTACTTTATCTTTAAATAAAAGCCTCTCCCTGGCTTTCCTACCTTGAGCATTTGCTAAATTCATTCTTGGGCTCCGCAAACAAGAACCCTGGCATCACTACTTTCCTTGCATATAGACATATTCCCCTTATTACTTCTAGTAATCTTAAATGCATTTATTAGAATTCTTAACTCTTAGAAACCTTAATCTCTAGTGAGAATTAATAAGTAAGCAATTACAAAATGTTACACCAACATTCTTTAGATTGGCAGATTTATAAATACATTTCATAATTTCTAGAAGTATACGCCTTTTTCAGTTTTTCAATGTAACGTTAGCACATGCAAATACCTTTTAGTTTATCTGTAATAAGAATCTAAAAGTAGACAAACCCATGTTTAGTAATTAATGTTTCAGTGTCTTATCTTACTTGAAAATGATACAGATATTTAATGACTCGCCATCATCTAACTCAGCAAAACTATAAGGTTTTAGGTTACCAAAAAGATTTGGGGAACTAAGTAGACATAAGTATTGCTGAAAGTTAATTTATAAACTTTTATCTTATATCTACTTAATTCATGTATTCATAATGATTATGTTTAGATTAGTCATGAAAATTTCACAAGATATTAAACAGGTAACCATCATCTTAAGTTATTTTTTTTGCTGAAAAAAATTTTAAGATATAAAATGACTCATTTGGCCTTTAGCAAGCCTAGGTATAATACAAGATTATATTTAATGCTAATTACCCTAAAGCCGGTCCTGTTTTAACTAAACCAAAAAACTTAAACTAACTTTAATACTGAATATTATCCCAAATCATGGAAACCTGAAATTCATTTGGATTAAGTTTCTATTATGATTCAGATAATTTAATTTATATGGGCACTTTAT
Organism: Smutsia gigantea; assembly: GCA_032199065.1. Lineage (NCBI taxonomy): Eukaryota > Metazoa > Chordata > Mammalia > Pholidota > Manidae > Smutsia > Smutsia gigantea. Next base: position 85,358 of record JAVSCE010013539.1, on the reverse strand, counting down.
TTAAGCCAATTAAATGCAACGCTTACAAATTAATTTTGGCAATACCATTGGGAGATAGAAAATACCCCGCAACTATAACACATACATACAGAGACACATGAACATACAGAGAGTTGAAGAGACCTCATATTTTCCATCTTTAAAAATCCCTGCTATGGGACTTCCGGGAAGATGGTGGTGTGAGCAGGGCGGCAGAAATCTCCTCCCAAAACTATATAAATCTATGAAACCACAGCAAATACAACTATTCCTCAAGAGAAATCGGAGCACACAGGAAAGTGCACAGCGTGCAGCCACACCTCGGAGGACTCAGAACCCCGCGAGGCGGGTAAGATACAAAGCCGGGACCCGGCGGGAGGAGAGGATTCGGAGCCGGGAGGGAGTGGAAGAGCAGATCTGCAAAATAACCAGCCCCGGTGGTTTGCACCGGAGCACCGGGAGCGCTGACACACATCGCACGGTGCATCAGACATTGGAGAGGGAGAAGGTGCAGGTTTTGAGCCGGGAAGGTGCTGGGACCGTGCAGCCAGCACCCAGGGACAAGAGAAAAGCGTGCGCCATTTGTAGCGGTCTCGGAGAGGCGGGGGGCCCAGCGAGGGAACACCATCGCCCCAGCGGGCTCAGCCCTGCAGGCTGGAAGTCCTGGGGAACTTCGGTCCCCTTCGCTAGTGACGAAAAGAAGGGAGCAGCCATGCTGGAACTTTATACAGAAAACAAAAGCATCCCATTCATTCCTACCTACTAAAAAAGTGGCGTGGCTGTGGCTGCGAATTAGTGGAGCAACAGCGACATCTACAGCACGCGTAGAGAATCCACTCCAGAGCCCAGCTGACATACGTGGCACCTACCAGCGACCACTCCTGCCAACATGACAACACAGAAGAAAATGATACAGACAAAGATCACCAAGATTCAGAGCCCCTCTGAGAAGGAATCTGAAGAGATGGAAATGCAGCATCTTCCTGAAAAAGAATTCAGAATAAAAGTCATAAACATGCTGTTGGATCTACAGAGAAATATGCAAGAGCTAATGGAGGAGGTGAGGGAAGTCAGGAAAGATAATGCAGAAATGAGACAAGCCATCGACGGGCTCAGCAGCAGACTGGACGAGATGCAAGACACTGTTAATGCAATAGAAATCAGAGAACAGGAACACAGAGCAGCTGAGGCAGAGAGAGATAAAAGGATCTCTAGGAATGAAAGAATATTAAGAGAACTGTGTGACCAATCCAAAAGGAACAATATTCGCATTATAGGAGTACCAGAGGAAGAAGAGAGAGAAAAAGGGATAGAAAGTGTCTTTGAAGAAATAATTGCTGAAAACTTCCCCATGCTGGGGAAGTAAATAGTCTCACAGTCCATGGAAGCCCACAGATCTCCTAACACAAGGGACCCCAGGAAGACAACACCAAGACACATAATAATTAAAATGGCAAAGATCAAAGATAAGGACAGAGTGTTGAAGGCAGCTAGAGAAAGAAAAAAGATCAACTTCAAAGGAAAACCCATCAGACTAACATCAGACTTCTCAACAGAAACCTTACAGGCCAAAAGAGAATGGCATGATATATTTAAGGCAATTAAACAGAAGGGCCTCGAACCAAGAATATTGTATCCAGCACGGTTATCATTTAAATATGACGGCGGGATTAAACAATTTTCAGACAAGCAAAAGATGAGAGAATTTGCCTCCCATAAACCACCTCTACAGGACATCTTAAAGGAACTGCTCTAGAGGGAAGCAGTCCTAAGGCTAAAAAGCTGTCACCAGAGAAAATAAAATCATAGCAAAGAAAGCAGACCATCCAAAACTAACTAAAGGCAAAGAATAAAACACCTAGTATATAAAGAATGGAGGAGGAAGAATAAGAAGGGAGAGAAATAAAGAAACATCAGACTGTGTGTACAATAAATTAACAAGAAAGTTAAGTTAGATTGTTAGATAGTAAAGAAGCAACCCTTGAACCTTTGGTAACCACGAATCTAAAGCCAGCAATGGCAATAAGTACATATCTTTTGATAATCACCCTAAACGTAAATGGACTGAATGCACCAATCAAAAGACACAGAGTAACAGAATGGATAAAAAAGCAAGACCCATCTATATGCTGCCTACAAGAAACTCACCTCAAACGCAAAGATATCCCCAGATTAAAAGTGAAGGGATGGAAAAAGATTTTTCATGCAAATAACAAGGAGAAAAAAGCACGTGTTGCAGTACTTGTATCAGACAAAATAGACTTCAAAACGAAGAAAGTAGCAAGAGATTAAGAAGGACATTACATAATGATAAAGGGGTCAATCCAACAAGAAGATACAACCATTTTAAATATATATGCACCCAACACAGGGGCGCCAGCATTTATGAAAAAAATACTAACAGAATTAAAGGAGGAAATAGACAGCAATGCACTCATCTTAGGTGACTTCAACACACCACTCACTCCAAGGGACAGATCAACCAGACAGAAAATAAGTAAAGACACAGAGGCACTGAACAACACACTAGAACAGATGGACCTAACAGACATCTACAGAACTCTACACCCAAAAGCAAGAGGATACACATTCTTCTCAAGTGCACATGGAACATTTTCCAGAATAGACCACATACTAGGCCACAAAAAGAACCTCAGTAAAATCGAAAATATTGACATTCTACCAACGAACTTCTCGGATCATAAAGGTATTAAACTAGAATTAAACTTTAGAAAGAAAACAAAAAGGCTCACAAATACATGGAGACTTAACAACATTCTCCTAATTAATCAATGGGTCAATGACCAAATCAAAACAGAAATCAGAGTATATGGAGACAAATGACAACAACAACACAAAGCCACCGCTTCTGCAGCAAAGGCAGTTCTAAGAGGAAAGTATATTGCAATCCAGGCTTATCTAAAGAAAGAAGAACACTCCCAAATGAATAGTCTAAAGACACAATTACTGAAATTGGAAAAAGAACAACAAATGAGACCCAAAGTCACCAGAAGGAGGGACATAATAAAGATCAGAGAAGAAATAAATAAAATTGAGAACAAAACAATAGAAAAAATGAATGAAACCAAGAGCTGTTTCTTTGAAAAAATAAACAAAATAGATAAACCCCTAGCCAGACTCATTAAGAGAAAAAGAGACTCTACACACATAAACAGAATCAGAAATGAGAAAGGAAAAATCACGAAGGATCCCACAGAAATACAAAGAATTCTAAGAGAATATTATGAGAATCTATTTGCTAACAAGCTGTAAAACCTAGAAGAAATGAACAACTTTTTAGAAAAATACAACCTTCCAAGACTGACCAAACAAGAAACAGAAAAACTAAACAGACCAATCACCAGCAACGAAACTGAAGCGGTAATCAAAAAACTACCCAAGAACAAAACCCCCGGACCAGATGGATTCACCGCTGAGTTCTACCAGACATATAGAGAAGAAATAACACCCATTCTCCTTAAAGTTTTCCAAAAAATAGAAGTGGAGGGAATACTTCCAAACTCATTCTATGAAGCCAGCATAACTCTAATACCAAAACCAGGCAAAGACCTCACCAAAAAAGAAAACTATAGACCAATATCCCTGATGAACGTGAATGCAAAAATACTCAACAAAATATTAGCAAACCGAATTCAAAAATACATCAAGAGGATCATACACCATGATCAAGTGGGATTCATCCCAGGGATACAAGGATGGTACAACATTCGAAAATCCATCAACATCATCCACCACATCAACAAAAAGAAGAACAAAAACCACATGATCATCTCCATAGATGCTGAAAAAGCATTTGACAAAATTCAGCATCCATTCATGACTAAAACTCTCAACAAAATGGGTATAGAGGGCAAGTACCTCAACATCATAAAGGCCATATATGACAAACCCACAGCTAACATCATACTGAATGGCGAGAAGCTGAAAGCTTTTCATCTAAGATCGGGAACAAGACAGGGATGCCCACTCTCTCCACTGTTATTCAACATAGTACTGGAGGTCCTAGCCACGGCAATCAGACAAAACAAAGACATACAAGGCATCCAGATTGGTAAAGAAGAAGTCAAATTGTCACTATTTGCAGATGACATGATACTGTACATAAAAAACCCTAAAGACTCCATTCCAAAACTACTAGAACTAATATCTGAATTCAGCAAAGTTGCAGGATACAAAATTAACACACAGAAATCTGTTGCTTTCCTATACACTAACGATAAACTAACAGAAAGAGAAATCAGAAAAACAATTCCATTCACACTTGCATCAAAAAGAATAAAATACCTAGGAATAAACCTAAGGAAGGAAGTGAAAGACCTGTATCCTGAAAACTACAAGACATTCCTAAGAGAAATTAAAGAGGACACTAACAAATGGGAATGCATCCCATGCTCTTGGCTAGGAAGAATAAATATTGTCAAAATGGCTATATTACCCAAAGCAATCTACAGATTCAACGCAATCCCTATCAAACTACCAACAGCTTTCTTCAATGAACTCGAACAAATAATTCTAAAATTCATATGGCACCACAAAAGAACCTGAATAGTCAAAGCAATCTTGAGAAGGAGGAATAAAACAGGGGGAATTACGCTCCCTGACTTCAAGCTCTACTACAAAGCCACAGTAATCAAGACAATTTGGTATTGGCACAAAAACAGACCCACAGATCAGTGGAATAGAATAGAAAATCCAGACATCACCCCAAACACATACAGTCAATTAATATTTGATAAGGTAGCCTTGGATATACATTGGGGAGATGACAGCCTCTTCAGCAACTGGTGTTGGAAAAACTGGACAGCTACATGTAAGAGAATGAAATTGGACTACTGTCTAACCCCATACACAAAGGTAAACTCAAGGTGGATCAAAGACCTGAATGTAAGTCATCAAACTATAAAACTCTTAGAAAAAAATATAGGCAGAAAGCTCTTGGACATAAACATGAGTGACTTCTTCATGAACATATGTCCCCGAGCAAAGGAAAGAAAAGCAAAAATGAACAAGTGGGACTATATCAAGCTGAAAAGCTTCTGTACAGAAAAGGACACCATCAGTAAAACAAAAAGACTTCCTACAGTATGGGAGAATATATTCATAAATGACGTATCTGATAAGGGGTTGACATCCAAAATATATAAAGAACTCACGCACCTCAACAAACAAAAAGCAAATAATCCATTTAAGAAATGGGCAGAGGACATGAATAGACACTTCTCCAAAGAAGAAATTCAGATGGCCAACAGGCACATGAAAAGATGCTCCACATCACTAATCATCAGAGAAATGCAGATTAAAACCACAATGAGATATCAACTCACACCAGTGAGGATGGCCAACATCCAAAACACAAACAACAAATGTTGGCGAGGATGTGGAGAAAAGGGAACCCTCCTACACTGCTGGTGGGACCGCAAATTAGTTCAACCATTGTGGAAAACAGTTTGGAGGTTCCTCAAAAAACTCAAAATAGAAATACCATTTGACCCAGGAATTCCACTCCTAGGAATTTACCCTAAGAATGCAGCAGCCCAGTTTGAAAAGACAGATGCACCCCTATGTTTATCGCAGCACTATTTACAATAGCCAAGAAATGGAAGCAACCTAAGTGTCCATCAGTAGATGAATGGATAAAGAAGAAGTGGTACATATACACAATGGAATATTATACAGCTATAAGAAGAAAACAAATCCTACCATTTGCAACAATATGGATGGAGCTAGAGGGTATTATGCTCAGTGAAATAAGCCATGCTGAAAAAGACAAGTACCAAATGATTTCACTCATATGTGGAGTATAAGAACTAAGGAAAAAAAAAACTGAAGGAACAAAAGAGCAGGAGACTCACAGAACCCAAGAACAGACTTATAGTTACCAAAGGGAAAGGGACTGGGGAGGATGGGTGGGAAGGGAGGGTCAAGGTGAAGAAGGGATATTCCGATTAGCAGATGTAATGTTCGGGGGGCACGGGAAGGGCTGTACAACCCTGAGAGGACAAGTATTGACTCTATGGCATCTCACTACGCTGATGGACAGTGAGTGCAATGGTGTTGGGGGGGGGTGAACCTGATGAAGGGGGTAGTGTAATCACCATAATATTACTCATTTAATTGTAGATTAATGATTTCAAAATAAACTTTAAAAAAATCCCTGCTATGAATTAGGTGCAATAATACAAAACTCACTAGTTATAAAAGAAGTTGGATCTAAGTTGTTTTCTTGGTAGATGAAGTAAGTTGAGGTTACCTGCTCATATTTCTAAAACATTTTCTAATATTTGTTGAGAAAACAGGAGATTTGTATTTGTCACTGACATGTCAAGTTTCAAATGAATCCCTCTCCTCTTTTTTTATCTTTTGATAAGAATTACCTCCCTTAGTTTGCATATCAAAGAGATGGTCTGGAGAAGACCTTGTAGAAAATTTACATCTCAAAGACAGAGAGAAAACACAGGGTCCTCTTTCATTCCATTCAGGCCAGAATTCTTACAAAATTTACAAGTCTTCTGAGAGAAGTAGGGGAGGTTTGAGGGATTGTCTTGCCAATGGGTTTCAGCCCCGGGCAAGTTCATTAGGGATTCAATGTGACCAAAGAAATTGGCAGCAACATGTTCTTTGGGGTGAAAGGGTTTATTACCCGGCTTGTTCTCCCAGCTGCAGGTCAAGCACTAGTGTCTCTACGTCTGCCCCAAGCCCTGGGCCCAGCTCTCTATACAGCACAATAATAGCTTATTGCTTAAAGGTGCGGAAGCTGTAGCCTAGCAACAGGCCAGTTACATCGTCAGGTGGTTTAAGTTCAGTGAGGATCCTGGCCATAGGATCCACAAATTCCCCACAGGATTGGTAAAAATAACTGGTGGGAGTTGAATTGTTTCTAAAGCCAGACCTATAAAGCCAGGTCCTACAAAGACTAGATTTTCAAAACAAGAGCAACTATTTTTAAGTCCTCAGAAAGAATTGGTTTGCCACCTGAACGATAAAAAAGGACTGATACATCCAGCCCTCTTTGCTGGGATGTTTTTCTCTCCCTCAGAGCACGTTTAGCTTAGGGTAAAAAGCCTAACAAAGTCCTATCAGGCTCTGAATAACAGTTTCCAATTTAGCCAAATTTCTGATCATAAACTTATTAAATCCATCCAAATATCTTGTCAGGTTTCAGCTGGGACAAACTGTAAATATTTCTGGCAATATAAGCAACCTCATGAAGACACAATAGCTGTCCTCAAAGGGGGTACAAAAGAGATTATCTTCACAGGATCTACAGTCACGCCCAAAGTCAGACAAAAGAAAGAGCCACAACCTGCAGGGCCCAGGCAGGCAGAGGCAAGTCAGGTCTTAGCTGTACAATGAGACAAGAAAGCAGTCAGTAGCCATCTCTGGGAGAGAAGGAACCAATGACCCATTGGTCTGGATTTGGAAAGGGAGAGACAGTGTGAAATTTTATTTCCCTCTCTTGTCTGGGCTCAGAGGGTATAGATTATCTCTTAAAAAAAAAAAAAACCTTTTAAGCATCCTGTCTGGGTTTAAGAAATTCTTTAACTATGGCCCTTAGTTTGGCCTCTGACCAACGAGTGAAAGATATATGAACAGGATCACCTGTAGCTTAAGATGGTCTTATTTTAAAAGGTAACTGTTTAATATTCTTTTCAGAGTAGAAAGGCAATTCAGACAGAGGATTACCCAAATGAGTACTCAAGTAAAAGAGTTTTGTCAGTCTTATCTTTTGTTTTAAGTACCCTTTATCTCTTTTTCATTAACTCTTTGCAATTAGTCTTTTGATGAAACTATTTTGGTATTGTCAAACCTTTGGGAGCCTTTCGCATACCAATTAAAATAGGTATCCCATTCTGTTTTCTTAATTTGGGAGACAAATTAATTTAATTGGCTTAATTGGTTTCCAGGGTGCTTGTCATGTGGTCTTAGCTAATTCGAATGTTCCTCACAGTGGCCATTGCAATTTTAGGTTATTTTTAGTAATATTATTTTGTTAGATATCTGGACCTCCTGAAACTATAGTGCTCATGCATAAAATAAACAGATATGCTGGAAGATGACACACTAAACTCTCTGGATATAAAGGATCCAATTTCCTTAGCTAGGCCATTGGGCTTCTTGGAACCAAACTGTTGGGCAGGAAAATAGATATGAGCAGGGTGAAAAGAGAATAATTAGGCCAGGAAAACCCAGAGTTAATCAGCTAAAGCTCAAAAAGACAGGAGCACCTTGGACTGGAATGTTTGAATATGCCCCAGATAAAGGAGGGCACCTCAGCATAGCCCATGGCTTTATTGTGTTCATCATGCAGGCCCAGCTTATCTTTTAACTTTGCCTATATGCTGTTTTTTTCTCCTTCAGCCCTAATCAAGTAGTTTGCAACCTAGGCAACTAATTTAGCATGCAGGCCCAGCTGTGAACAACATAGTAAAAGGCAGGAGGGGTTCCATCTTAAAGACTGTATTTTAATACCCAGGAAGTTGAGAAGTAAGATTCTTAACTTACTCTTTAGCAAACAGACAATAACTCAGCCCACCTTGGGGGCTGGGCAGGCAGTCTTGTCTGATCTGCTCCCAGACCAAGACATCAGTATCCTAGGGAGAAATCAGAGCAGGAAGTTCCTTGTGTTAAGTTCATTCTAAGTATTCAAAGACCATTTAACAGGTCTGCACCCCCAGCCCTTAGTCATATTCCTGAAGAATCCTTAAAAGGGGGAACCCCCAACCTTTCAGGGCACTCCTCTCTCTGAGGTCACCGCATTTTCTAAGTGCGTAACCTTTTAATCTTAAACTCTCCCTCTCCAACCTTTCAGGGTGCCTCTCCTCGCTGAGGTTGCCTGCTGCACATTTTCTCTCTTTAAGTAACTTTAAATAAAACTTTACTCTGCTTCACTACTGTGTCTCTGCCCTTCAATTCTTTGTCGCGGCAGAGACAAGGATCGACAAAAATACACAACGCTCCCCCAACAAAACTAATACCAATGTTCTTTGGCTTCCAGGCTCTTTTAGCAATAGCCCTCCCTCGTGTGCACATTGACAGAGACCAACAGTAATTGAGGAAATGGAACTGTGGACACCCGCAGTAACCAATGAACTAAGGACTAGGGCCAGGGTTGAACCAGCAGGCCTCAAAGAGTTGGACTGCAGACTGATTCCAAACAGAGAGAGAACTAGAGCTGCCATCAGCAGTTCCCAGTGTGGAATCCAGGGACACAGCCCAGACCTGGGGTTTGGACATTACTGTGGTTTGGCCAGTAGAAGGCACTGTGTGCACCTCCAGCAATTCCCAGCATGGACTAAACCGGCACACTCCATTAATGGAGACTGAGGGCTAAAATAGGGAGAAGGATTAAATCAGCAAACCACAAGAAATGGGGACTGCAGACTGGATCAGGGGAAGGGATTTCCACATGAACTTGCAGACTGGCCCAAAGTTAAGCTGGTGCTCTGTCTATCCAGAGACTCCTATCCATCTACACTGGCCTGGTAACCCTGGACTGGGAAACCAATCAGATCAAGAGCTCAATGTAAAGAAAGCAGAGCTCAAACCAAGAGGAAATCACCAAGTCTCAGAAATGATGAAAAGGACAGCAAACTTTAAATGGGGGCTCAAGGAGTACCATGTCTGTTTTTCTTGTCCCTTAATCAGAATTCACATTGGTTCCCACCACTGACACCAAGTCTGTTAAAGAATAAAAATTCAACTGAGTAAATTTGAAGATTTAATTGGCTTTATTCAAAGATTCATAAATGGGGCAACACCCCAATTGAGGGCAAGTAGATTGAGAGGCAAGAATCCTGGAGGGGTGGAGTGTGGATAAAGTGAAGGTTCCTATGGCCAGGATTCTCACCAGGCCCTGGTCGGCTAGCTCACTACACACGTGTGGGCAATACGTTGTTACTGACTCTATATAAGGAGCTCCACCCAGTGCTCTGGGCAGAGACATTCCCTGAGGAGCTGCACAAAATGGGAGGATTTTATAGACAGAAATAGGGTGGGACAGGAGGTTATTAGCAAAAGGAAAAGATTGTTTCAGGCAAGGTCACCTTCCCTTAGCTGGAAGAAAAGGGAGCGCTGTCATGCAGATGACCTCACTATTGCTGATCAGGAAATTACATACTGGTTTAAAATTTCACTCCTGGGAAAGTAAAACGACAGTTAGGTTAGGTACCATCTTGCCAATGGGTTTCAGCCCAGACAAATTCACTATGGATTAATGAGACCAAAGAAATGACAGTAAAATGTTCTTGGGGTGAAAGGGTTTATACCCAACTTTATTCCCATGGCAGCAGGTCAATCACTTTTCCCATCCACTCTGACCGAGTCTGCACGCAGCAAGCAGGTCTCTGCCTCTGGGCCTCTCCGCCCCCAGCAGCCGTCTTAGTCTCTGTCCTCGGAGCTGCCACCACTCCAGTCTCATCTCGGCTCTCCTGCAGCCTTGCAGCCATGCCACCGTGTCGCCCAGACCACTGGGCGGAGCTCTTTATATAGTCAATAGCAACGTATTGCTCATGCATGTGTAGTGAGTGAACCAACCAGGGCCAGGTGAGAATCCTGGCCATAGAAACCTTCACTTTATCCACAGGTACTAAGTCTTGGTGGTACTTAACACAAGGGACTCCATTTTGGCCTATTGTTTCTTTTTAACACATGAAAAGGAAGATGTTAATAGAAGCAATTGGGTACATTCAGTCTTAATTTTGTCATTAGTTGTTCTCTGGCAAATTAACCCCAAAACAAAAGTGGCTATCCATAAATATGTACATGGCCAAAGATTGGGACAATAATCCGTCACCCTTCCCTGAATGTAGTATTTTTTTAATGGGACACATTTGGCAAGATTATCTTTCCTTCAGTGCTCCTTAGAACAGATTATCTAGGAAGGCAAGGCAATTTCCTTTCCTGAGATTCAGTCTTGAGAATGAGTCTCCATCCTTTATTCTCACCTGTATCAGGATAGGTCAGTGTTGGAGGTAATGATCAATCTCAGAAGTTCTGGAGACCTTCCTGAAGGGGGAGCTGTGAGCACAGCTGAGCCTGCTGTAGAGCCAGTGTGTGTGGGCGTCCCCTCTGTAGCTCTGCACAACCTGTCCTCTCCACATCCAGCCCCTGCAGTCAATCACTCTGCCGTTGCCAAGGAGAGGTGGATCCCCAAAGAGAGCTTTATATTTTAATTGAACTGGCTGTCCCTTGGGTCACTTATGCCATTTCTCTGTCTCTTTGGCAGGGTTCTCAAATCATTCCCTCTTTTGCTCTCTGCCCTGGAGTCAGGCCATAAATCTCCACATGCTCATTAAAGCGTCAACGTTGGGAAGCACCTGCATGAGTGGGAGCGATTGTCAGTCGTGCTTCCCTGCCATCTTCCACCTTGCATGGTGACTCCTGCCGTAGAGGAGCGATGTTTCCTGAGTCTACCTAGTCTCATCCGTAGGAAACCTTGGCAGTCAGATTGGTCAGGGTATTGACTGGCTTGGCAAAGTGAGAGGGAAGAGGAAAGAGGAGGACGAAAACCTGACTGCATACCATGCTGGTGTCTGCAGTCCCTGTGGTCTCTGCACCAACCTGGGCTGTCAATTAAAGTTCTCCCCCGCCACTGTGTTATCAGCCCTGGTTTAAGAGGGAAAATTTTGCTCCATACACAGCTTCTGCCCCCATTTCCTGCTGCCCACACATTGATTTTAAGATGATTTCTTTCAGCAAAGGATAATATTTTCTGCACCCCAGGGTTTTGTATTCACAAAGAGGATAGCAATTCAGCGTGGACGGGTTACATTTTTACCATGAACTCCAGCATCTTTGATCTTCAGGTCGCTACGGTCATAGGACTATAGACTTCCCCTATTTACTTTGTAAGCTTGATATGAGGAGTAAGTGAAACGTGTAAGAAAAGATTTGTAAAATTCACTAATTTTTTCCATCCTGAACATAAGAAACATTAATGAACGAAGTCTTTCCAGAGGCAATTTTTATTAGTCATTTCCATTTTTCTTTGATTTATCTGAGTGAAGGAGTAGAAGGAATCAGTACAAAGAAGATTAATGAAACTAGAATGACAGGCCAATGCAGCCAACTAGAAACCACAGCACCACAGGCTCCTCAACTCTCAGTGTATTTAAGCACCTGGGGATCTTGTTAAAAGGTCTGATTCAGCAGTTCTGGGGCAGGGCCCAATTTTCTGAATTTCTAGCAAGTTCATAGATATTACTGATGCCAGAAACCACACAATGATCAGTAAGGACATAGAAGTCTGGGTTGGAGAATATCCAAAACTTATCTTCTACACATAAAATTCCCCAAAGAAAGTAGAGGAAGAGAAGGAAGGGGAGAAGCTACTGTGTATTTAACTACTTATCATGCCCCAGACAAGGTTCTAATGCTCTACCTAATTGCAATATCTCATTTAACATCAAACGAGCCCACGAGTTTGAACAGCTATTATTCCCATTTTACAAATGAGGTAATTGAAGCTTGGAAAAGAAAACACACCAGCATCCATTAGCTAATAAAAAGAAGAATCCAAATTTGTTCTCAGGCATTCTGAACCCAGACCCTGGGCTTCACGCGGTGGGTGCTATTCCCACCAGCAGCAACAAGGGCCCCAATTTCCCCACATTCTTGCCAACACTTATTACTCCCCCTTTCTTTTTGTTAATAGCTATGATTGTGGATGTGAAGTGATATCTCATCATGGTTTTGATTTGCATGTCCCTGATGATTAGTAATGCTGAGAATCTTCATGAGCTTATTGGGTATTTTTAGGTCTTCTTTGGAAATATGTCTAATGAAGTCTTTCACCCATTTTTTGAATTGGAATACTTAGTTTTTGTTATTGAGTTGTAGAAAATTCTGTATGTTCTAGATATTAATTCTTTACCAGACATACGATTTACAAATGTTTTATGTCATTCTGTGGGCTGTCTTTTCAATCTTTTGATACTGTCTTTTGATGCGTAAAAATGTTCAGTTTCGATGAAGTTCAATTTATCTATTTTTTCTTCTGATGCCTGTGCTTGGGTCACTTATGCCATTTCTCTGTCTCTTTGGCAGGGTTCTCAAATCATTCCCTCTTTTGCTCTCTGCCCTGGAGTCAGGCCATAAATCTCCACATGCTCATTAAAGCGTTAACGTTGAGAAGCACCTGCATGAGTGGGAGCGATTGTCAGTCGTGCTTCCCTGCCATCTTCCACCTTGCATGGTGACTCCTGCCGTAGAGGAGCAATGTTTCCTGAGCCTACCTGGTCTCATCCGTAGGAAACCTTGGCAGTCGGATTGGTCAGGGTATTGACTGGGTTGGCAAAATCCAAGTAATCACATCCAAGATGCTTTTAGTGTCACATCCAAGAAATCATTGCCAAACCCAATGGCATGAAGATATTCTCCTGTATTTTCTTCTAAGAGTTTTAGCTCTATATTTAGGTCTTTAATCCATTTTGAGTTAATTTATGTATATGGGATAAGTTAATAGGTTCAACTCCATTATTTTGCATGTGGATATCCAGTTTGCTTAGCACAATTTATCGAAAAAACTTTTTCCTTTTTCCTGGAAGAGTGGCACTGGCACCGTAGTCAAAATTAATCGACTATGTATGCAAAGGGTTTGTTTCTGGGCTCTCTGTTCTATTCCATTCGTTTATACGTTGTATTGATGCCACTGCTACACGGTTACTCCAGCTTTGCAGTAAGTTTTAAAATAAAAAGTGTGAGTCCTCCAGTTTTGTCCTTCCTTTTCAAGATTATTTTGGCTATTCAGGGTCTCTGAGATTCTGTATGAATTATAGGATTTAAAAAAAAAATTTGCCAAAAAAGGGAGCCTTTGAGACTTAATAGGGCTTACACTGAATCTGTAGATTACTTTGGATAGTATGGTTATGTTTACAATATTAAATAATCTAATCATTAACATGAAATGTTTGGCCATTTATTTATGTCTCTTTTAGAGATGTTTTGTAATTTGCAGTGTACAAGACTTTTACATACTTGGGATTATCGTTGGTTATAATGGCTTTTGATCTCTAGGTTTTTTTTTTCCTTTCTTGTGAGTCTTTTTCTAACTGGGGTGTTGAGGTACTGCTGGCCTCATAGAATGAGTTAGCAAGGGTTTCCTCCTCTATTTTTTTGCAAGAATTTAAAAAGGATTGCATCAATACTGTATATGTTTGGCAGAATCACAGGCAAAGCCGTCTGGTCTAAGAGGTCTTTGTTGTTCCCATTCGCATGGAGATCACAGTGTACTGGGGGAAACAGTTGCATAGGAACACTTATAATAACCTACTTATCCATTCACTTACTGGATGACATCTTGGTGGCTGCCAAGTTCTGGCAATTATAAAAAAATTAACATTTTGTAAGGTATTTGTGTGGATATAAGTTTTCAACTAATTTGAAGTAAATACCAAAGAGATGCAAATGCTGCATCGAGATAGTAAGAGTACGTTTAGTTTGTAACGAACTGCTAAACTGTCTTCCAAAGTGGCCGCTGCACTATACCACATTCCCACCAGCAATGCCTGAGTGTTCCCGCTGCTCTACGACCTCACCAGCATTTGGTGTTTTCAGTGTTTTTCACCATTCTAATAGATGTTTAGTGTTATCTCCTGGTTATTTTAGTTTGAAATTCTCTAATGACATATGATGTTGAGCATTTTGTATGTTTATTTGCCATCTGTGTATCTTCTTTGGTGAGGTCTAGTCAGATTATTTTCCTCATTTTTTAAATTGGGTTGTTTGTTAAAAAAAAATGAATTTAATAGTCAAATTTATTATTTTAACATATAATACCTTCTTTAGCTTCTCTTGAAAAATCTTTAACTACCATCAAATCTCAAAACTATTTTCCTGTGTTCCTCTAAAGGCTTTATGATTTAGCATTAATGTTTATAGGTCAACCGTCTATCTTGGATTCACTTTTGTATATAGTGTTACAATGCAGTGAAAGAAGCTCTTGAGGCAGCGTTTGAAGGGTGTTTGAGGAGGTGAAATCTCACGGTTCGTCAGGGCTTCTCTCTTTTTCTAAGCAGCCTTAGGCCTATCATGTTAGTTTTTTACCTCTAGTCCCAGCCTTCACCCAGGAATTTGCCCATTTCATCTCAGTTTCAGCCAGGATAGGCCCAGACCACTTCAGTTTCCTCTTTGACTCTTGATTTCACTTTAGACTCCCTCTCTCCCCTGAGACTCCCAGCAAATGGGAGCAATTCCCACATTCATACCCAAAGAGATTCTAGGCTCCCAGAAGGGAAATCACCCCCTGGCTCCCAGCAAGACCAGCAAAACAAAAATCTCACCCTCTCTTATTTCACAATCATGGTAAACAGATAGTGAAAGAAACGAAACACATTTAAGTTTATGCAAGGTCTTCGCACAGCGGTTGGCTAAACAAATTACATGTGTGCTTTTCTTACTGGTTGGGCAGTGGAAGTGGAGAAAAATGGTGTGTGCAACAAAAAGACAGCTTTTTTGGCCATTATTTGGCAGAGCTTTAAAGGAAATATGCACAGGGAAGTTTGCTACATGCTGCCAACAGATGTAGTATTGGTTTTGAATTATTTGTATGAAATTCAAGACCTTGTTGTAATTTTTTAATAATTTATTTAAATAGCTTTTTATTTTACATTAAAGGCATTTATAACAAATGCAGTGAGATTAGCAGAGAACCAGCTGTGTAATACACAATGAAGATCTCTTTTATAGAATTCCAATAATGTTGCAAGAGAAAGAGCAGCAAAGGCCAGACAGAGAAGGAGACAGAAAGTGGGAGAGGAGTGGCAGGGAAACAGGAGGTTAGAGAAGAGCAGGAGGCTGGCACTCACTGGTCCAAAGGGAAAGGAGGTGAAGAAATTTGCAGGAAGATTGTAAGCATCCCAAACTGGGGCAAGCTTGTCTTGGTGTTTGCTCCGCAGAGCACTTAGCACCATGTACGGCGCTTTTTTGTGTGAAATAAGTGTTTGGCGGAGTTTCTTGAGTCTGACAATTGGAGCAAAAGGAGGGCGAGCCCAGCCAGGGAGGAAGGGACCTGGTGGAGGGCCCAGTGAGTGGGGACAGAGAGGCACAGAAGTCAAGTGGGATGGCAAGCAAGAGGCAGAGAAGGTGGAAAGAAGGAAAGAGAAAGTGAACAGGACAAATGGAAGGGAGGAGGATGAAAGTCAGGGGTTTGGGGCTGTCCCTACATACTGGGTGACCTTCCAGGTCACCTGATGGGGACAACCTCACAACTCCCTGAACCCGGGACTCCCACCCAGTCTTTCAGCCCAGGGGTACTCTCCTCATCCACGCCAGCCCTGCCCTGTGAGGTATTGAGTCCCTTAGAAGATACCACACACAGAATCTACAGCAAGACACTGCAGACCAGACTATGAGGGGCTCTGAGCTGGCGCCTGAGGAACAGGTGAATCACCCCGACCCTGCGAAGGCCAGGGAGCCAGTCCTGGGGGTGGTGTCCCCACCTCCAACTCAACTCAACATAATAAACAGCAAGTTACAGTTATGCTTTGCAACAGGGAAGTGAGAAGAGCAGTAGGGAAGCCCTTCTTTTTTTTACAATCTAGTATGTAGACAGGGCAGAATGAAAAATGTTAGACATCTACCATATACCAAACACTGCTAGGTGCTTCATGACATCATCTACCTGCAGAACCATGTCAAACAGGTACCATCACCCCCTACTTTAATAGATAAGTAAACTGAGGGTCAGAGATTCCTCATAACTAGCCCAAACCATAAGTGTTAAGGTGTCGGTTAAGACAAGTGTGCAAATAAATAGAATGCAAGATAAAGCTGTGTTCATCCTTCTTTGCGCCTGAAAAATTACAAGACTCTCGATAAATAGTTATTGAATGAATGAGGAAATAGGCTAAGTGCCTAAAGAACACTAAGGTGAAGGGATATTACATTTGATTCAGGAGAACCAAGGAGATGTTATGGAACTGGTGACATATAGTGTTCTTTAGGGATATGTATTGTAATGAGCAGAGACCGTGTGGGGGTGATGCCAGGGCTTTTGTTTGCGGCGTCAAAGGATGAACTTAGCAAACAGTCAAGGTAGGAGAGCCAGGGAGAGGCTTTTATTGAGAGATACAGTGGGAGAACAGAGCTCCTGGCTCATGCCAGGAGGGAACAAGAGAGCCCGGTGGTGCTTGTGTAGGGGATTTATAGGCAGTTGAAGATTTTTGGGAACTGATAAAGGGCTTAGGGGTGTGGACTTGTTAAAAGTGGTTTTAGGATGTTTGTTCTTGATGAGACATTAAGTCCCTTTTCACATGCTAAAGGAAATCTTACACATGATTACAAATGATTAGCATAATAAAAACATGGGCTTTGCTGAGGATACTTTCATTACCTGGGGAACATTAACTGATCTCACTGAAGAATGACTCTAGAGCTTAGTGTTTAACACGGAGTTTTGGTAGGGGGTTTCCTTGCATGTAGTTACATTGCTCTGACTGTAAATATCCTGCCTTCTTTTTCAGGAGGCCCTCACCCTACTCTGACTACACCCACCGTCCCTGTCTTAGGGGCAGAGGAAAACATTCTGTCTATAGAAGGACCCAAGTTTATCTGTAAGAAAAGTCCTTGCTTCCAGTCTCTGGTTTTGTCAGGTCAGTGTGATTTGTTTTCCCCAGCTATATGGCAGATGACATTTATCAGCCCTGCTCTGGGCAATGCATTTTAGACAGATATAAACAGGATGGATACAGAGAGTGCACACTTATTTAATTGTAGATAACATAGCCTGTTATGGGTCACTAATAGATTGGATCACAAAATAAGAATTCAAAAATATTTCATAAAAGATGGGCTGAATCCAATACAGCTGACATTTACAGAGCTAAATGTAGAGTCATTTATTCAATGACCATTATGGAGGGCACATGGGTTTCAGGACCCATGTTAGTAGTTCCTAAGGGTCGAGGGGAGCTGATATTTGAGCTGAGTTGTCAAGAAACAAATAGGAGTTTTTCAGACAGAGAGATGGGATAAAGCACTCCAGGAAGAAAGAATGACATCAGGAAGGTCATAGGCACAGAAAACAAGCTCTTTTGGGGAGGGCTGAGTGGTTTCCTCATTTGTTGTATTGATGTATATTGAATGTCACCCACGTGCCAGACAAGGGCTAGGTGCAGGGAACCCAGCACTGAGAGGGACTGTAACTCCGGGGGGAGAATCCTGGGGCAAAATACCTTTGAAATCGAAATCAGTCAAAGGGAGAGATAAAGTGAGAGAAAACCGTTTATTTCTTAGAGGCATTCCACCCGCTTCTTTCTCCACCAGGCTGCAGAAGAGAGCGCTCCACCCAACCTCTAGGGTGCAGATAAGCTCTTGCCTGCCCACATAATTACCTATTGATATGGAGATGGACTACTTCTCTCCACCACTTGGAAACACCTATTGATATGGAGATGTAATAAAGCCCGGCAGGAGATTCCGGAAATACTGCGATTTTACCCACAGGGACAAACCTTACGTTTTTGGGATGGACTTGTACTAATTGCAATAAGGGAAGTAACAGAGTAACAGGGTGATTTAGGAGAGGTTAATGGTGTGGACAGTGCTTACATTAGACAAAGAGGGGGGAATCAAGGAGGGTGACCACAATTCTCAGCTGCCTGGGGCTGGTCCTGTTTTAACTCGAGAGTCCATGCCCTGAGAATGACCAGGGTAGCTGGTCACACAACTGGGCAAGGCTTCTCAGGGGAGGTAACAACTAACCTGAGACCTTGTGGGTGCCAGGGGGCAGCTTTTCAAATGTCTGGGGACAGTTTAAATGAGGAGCTGGCGAGTGCCAAGGCCTTCAGGAGCATTTTCCACAACTATTCTTACAAAGCTTCACCTGCCTCCCAAGCCCCCTGCTTCACATGTGAGAAGAGCAGCCCTTCCTTCTGTTCAGAATGAAAACAGCACACTACATGTCTGTACAGCTTTAGGACTAGATATGGATAGTCTAAAAAAGTTAACTGATACAATTGTTATGAAATTGACAAATGATACAATCAGCACATGGTAAATAAGAAATGAGAGTTTTCACATCATGCAGCACTGACACAGGGTGCTGAGGGAGGGAAATACATTACACTGCAGTGCAGCCGCTTCCCAGCGAGGGCTAAGGCTGAAAGGAAAGCAGGAAGCATGGCCTTAATATAATTAGAGATTTTCTATGAACCACGTAGTATTCACTGGAAGAAACAGCCACATAGGTCACTGTGTGGACTTGCTCAAGGCCGAGGAAGGGCCCTACCTCCAGAGTTTGAGCACTTGGTTCCTCTCAGTGCCCCTCGGGGCCCGCAGTGATTAACGTGACCATGCCAGGTGGTAGCTGGATGAACACTTTAGCGCTACCTCAGGGCTGGGCTTCTGCATGTCCACAGGGAAGCCTGTTCAAAGAAGCCTGTATATCCATTTCCTTTTTTGGGGTTAATTCTCAAAGCCCTCATTTATGGCTACAACAGAGAAGCCCTAAGGGTTCTCCCTTTCTCATGCTCAGTGTCATGCCTCTGGGGCCACGTGTGCTGGGACGCTCGCTGCCCTGCACCTGGAGAGAACTTCATAGCAGAGGCCATCTCAGCAGGAGGCCTCTCTGGTTCTTACTGTCCGCTCAGTGCCTTGGGGGAGGAGCTGGCAGCCTGACCAGGTGAGGAAAGTAACAGGCCCCCAGGGCGGGAGGAGAAGGCCTGCCAGGGGCGGGAGGGGCTCCACCCCTTGCATCCACCCCTGCAAGGCTCTGGCAGAGGCACACGGCTCCTGACCTCATCTCCAGAGCAGACAGCGCGGGATGCACCCTGTGTGCAGCATGACCCTCCAGGTGCCCACATGCTCAGAGAGCGCCACTAGGAAGGCAGCGCAGCAGCCCGGCAGCATGAGGGCTGAGGTGCTGGGACAGGACTGAGGGCCGGGCTCTATGCTGAGCAACTTACTGAGATTTAAACCTCAGCATACGCAAAGAAGTGGGTACCAAACTATCCTTGTTTGTATATCAGGAAACAAGCATCTAGGGATCCATGTAACTCCAGGGAGAGGAAATCTCGGGGCAAAACACCTAGCTGAAACTGAAATCAGTCAAAGGGAGAAATAACGTTTAAAACCCGTTTATTGCTTACAAAAAAGCCATCTGGCGTCTCTCTCTCTCTCTCTCCTGCCATGGCAGAAGGAAGCAAATCCTCCTCCCAACTTCTCTGGTCCAGATAAGCCCTTGCTTGCCCATGTAAGTACCCACTGATATGGAGATGGACTACTTCTCGCCACCCCTTTGGAAATGCCTGTTGATATGGAGATGCACTAAAGCCAGGCGACAGATTCTGGAAATATTTCAATTTTACCCACAAATCTGCTTTCTGGTCTGTCTGCCTCTGAAGCCCTTGCCACTACCCTCAACTCATACATCACCTGCAGAGGACAGGGGCTGGGAAGGGACCCGTCAAGGACTCACACCGGGCTGGTGGCCCCTCTGACGTGTCAGTGGTACACAGAACATCCACGCTGCCTTTTAATTCATTTTTACAGACTTTCCAGCCACCTGAAGCCGGCACCCTGGCCTAGCTCTCCAGGGGAGTTTTCTCAGATCCTGGGTGTGGCTTGAACCAGATGAACTCTGGCTCTTCTAGCTTCTCAGTTTCCCTCATCAGACGCATTTATTGATCATCTACTAGGTTCTGGGACAGAAGTTTCCCTGAGTGAAATCTAAGTGACGTGAACACATTCACCCAGAGGGGAGAGGAGGACTCCTTTAATTGGCACACTGCTCTGCCACAGAGCAGGCTCACATTGGGGACCTTTACATGAATGTCCAGAATTAAGAACCAATTACAGAATTAGGTGAGCTCAGATGTAGCAGCTTCCAGCTTGCTTGTTCCCGGCATGAGTATTAAGTGAGGCTTTGCTGCTGACATGCCACCCAAAGCTCTGCTGGGCCACCGGTGCCCCTGAGAGCAGCTGGGGACCAGGCACCCAGACGAGCCGATGCAGAGGCCATCCAGAAGAGGGTGGTCTCAAGGGAGACAGTGACTTTGTTGCTTTCCAATCTCACTATCTAAATGTGAAAACTTTATTTCTTAGTCCCTAAGTGTTTTATTTAAATTAGTTCAACTGCTTAATCAAAGAATTCCAACATTTCAATGATTTAATGTAACATAATTTATTAATCATTCACTGGGCTAGTTTCCTATTGATGCTATAGCATAATGCCACAAACTTAGTAGCTTAAAACAAAAAGTTATTATCCCAGGTGTGGAGGACAGAGTTTGTCAGGTGTCACTGGGCTCAAATCTAGGCGTCCACAGGACTGGAGGATCTAGGGAGAATCTGCTTCCTTGCTGTCCCCTCATGTGGAGGCACCTGCACTCTTTGGCTGGTGTGGCCCCAGATCCACTTTCAAAGCTAGCAGCAGCCTCGCTCACTCACTCTGGATCTGCCCTCACCCCTCCCCTCTGACTGTGATCCCCCTGTTTCCCTCTTTCCCTCGTATGGGACCGCAGTGACAGTGGGGCCATCCAGATAATCCAGAATATTCTCCCCATCGCAAGACTTTTTAACTTAATCACATCAGCAAATCCCTTTTGCCATATGAGGTCACATATTCACAGGATTAGGGTGTGGACATCTCTGGGGGGTTATTTTTATATAACACTTTATATAACATTCTCAAAATATCCAGTTGGCTGTTTCTGGATAATGGGATGTTTTGCTCGTGGTCATTTGTGGACCAGGCTCCTGCCCCCTTGTGATGACACGTCATGGTCTTTTCCTTTCATCCAGCAGAAGAGAAGAATGGACATGAACGGAGGAAAAGTCTGTAAGTGCAAAGGTTTTTATGTTTTAAGACCAGAATGTGGGTAAAAATTGGAGTGGTACTGCTCACTGTTACCCCTAGCAATCCACTAGCAGAATGTTTGCTTCTTGTCCCCCAAACCTTATTTTCTGTTTGCCTGGAGGTCTTAGTTCCAGAGGGAGGAATGCTTCCACCAGGACACACACATGAACCATGACCCCATTGAGGCTGAAGTGAGCGCAGCCGCCTCACCACTTAGGCTCCTTGTGCCTCTGAACCAACAGGCAAGGAAGGGAGTTATGGTCATCAGTGGGATGACTGATCCTGATCGTCTAAGGGAAACTGCACCACGACTCCACAATGGAGGTAAAGAACAGGACTTTGGGAATAGGACATGCCCTTGGGTCTCTGTTAGTATTACCATGCCCTGTGATCAAGGCCAATGGAAAACCAACACCCAATCCAGGCAGGACTAGTAATGGTCCAGACCCTTCAGGAATGAAAGTTTGGGTCTCCCCAGCAAGTAAAGAACCCTCACTGAAGACCCAGGGAATATGGAATGGGTAGCAGAAGAAGACAGTTATATAAACACCAGCAACAACCAGATGACCAGAAACAAAACAAAGACTGACTGTCTTGAGAATGTCTTCCTTAATTTGTTGTAAATACATTTGCACAGATGTGTGTGTGTGTAATATCTTTGTCTTCTTTCCTCTATTATCCCCTTATCATGTAACATAAGATATATTGACTTATATCATAATGTTTAAGTATTGTCAGTTTTATATCATGATATTAAGTTATGGGATATTGAGGAGGAGAGTAAATACCACCTGAGGACTTTGCATCCTCTTCTGGGGCCAGGGCTGGTGCATTTTGGGTTGTACACAGGCAATCATAGGCAGAATTATGACCTTGTTATTGTGTTTATTTGAAGATTAAGTATATGGTTTAGGATACAGCATCTGGGTGTCATACTGACAAGTAGTGGACTTGTGATGGTTAATTTTATATGTTAATGTGGCTGGGCCACAATGCCCAGATATTTGTTCAAACATTATTATGGATGCTTCCGTGAAGGTGTTTTTTGAATAAGAGTAACATTTAAATCAAAGACTTGGAATAAAGCAGATTATCCTCTAGAATGTGGGTGGGCCTCGTGCAATCAGTCAAAGGCCTGACTAGAACAAACACTGACATCTCTCAATGAAGAGGAAATTCTATAGCGAGACTTTTGGACTTTAACTGCAACATCAGCTCTTTCTTGAGTCTCCATCTTGCCAGCTATTCCTTCCACTCTATCCATATTTTGGACTTGTCAATCTTCTATAATTGTATAAGCCAATTCATTTTCTCCTCATATTCTTTTGGCCAAAGACTCAGCCACATGTTCCTAGGTAACTGCAAGAAAGGTTGCGAATGTGACTTTGCTTTATGTCTGAAAGGATGAGGAATCAGTTTGACAAGAAGGTAGTCAACCTTTGCCATACCGAGAACTTGGCGGTACGTTTACAAGGCAACTGGTTCACCTTTCTGGATCCTTGGTTCTCAAAATCCTTAGAGGGAAGTTGGTCTGCACTTTGTTTACCTCGGAGAAAGCTCTGCTTGGGTTCCAACTGAACCAAGATGTGAGGCTCATTGAAAAATATTTCGTCTTACATCACTCCGAATGCCTCCCCAGAATCATTTTAGGTTGATGAGATCCACATGGATTGTGTGCCTATCCGGTGCCAAAACCAGGTTAGTTTCTGAGAACAGATGAGCAAGACAGGACCACCGTCCCCACAAAATTCACATCTAATTGGAGAGGCAGAAATACATACAAGTAACTTTAACACCATTAGACCACCTGAATGCTATGTAGAAGACCCAGGAAATTCCACAATAAAGCTGCCAGGGGCCGGTGAGAACCTGCCAGGGGAGCTGGCAACTGGGAAGGAGGAAAGGGAAGAGCACAGAGGGGAGAAGCCTCCCAAATGGGCAGATCCACCTGCACACCTTGCCTCGCCCACACCCAGAGGAGGCGCTAGGTACCCCACTGGAGGGTCCGGGAGTCTGAGACCTGGAGCTTGCACAACAGGGGAAGGGATTCTTTAAGAAAACAGAAAACATGTTACAAATACACAGCAATTTTATAACAGTATTTTTAGAATAAAAATCATGACAAATTACCAATTAAAAATACTGACCAAGAATCCCTACAAACACTAGAAAAATAACATATTGCTTAAATTAATCAAATGTCTGACACTTCTATAATTCACTTATTGCTACATTTTTTTGGTTTGTCAGAATACCATTTGATATATCACAAGGATTCCAAGGATAATCCAGTCCTTGCTCTAGCATGGTTGGTTGATCTATTTCATTTTGAAGCTGAATAGACTCAGTATTACTGACAATCGTGTACATTCTTAGGATTGTGGTCTGATTAGCAGAGCCTCTCTCACCCTCCTGCCAGTTCTCCTGCACACTGTTTCCCGCAGTGTCTGAGTTGGTGGCCCACACTGACCTATCTGTCATGGATGTCCTCCTTTAGCAATGCATTGTTACCTTTGTTGATAGTTGAATTTTTAGCCAGCCAGAAAGATGTTTACACTTTTCCCCATGTGTTCATTCCTCTTTACGAACTAAATGATTACACAATCCACTCGTTATGTAGCATTTGCATGAGACGTGTATCTCTTAACTGTGCACTTAAACAGCTGCAAACCATGCAAATACACACCACTAAACCAAAACTAAAGGCACACCGTTCAGAATCTCCATAGAGAAGTCTCCCAATACCTGCAGCCCACCCCCCAAGAAGTGAGGGGACAGGAGGTGGGGGCAGGGGCAGGCTCGGAGGGCCTCACTCTCCTGGAAGTCACAGACACATGTTCTCTTGGCAAGGTGAGTACAGCGCTCACAGTCACAGGGTGCTGAGAGTCAAACTAGAACAGTGCGTGCAGAAGGCTCTGGTTGGGGTTTTGGCACACAGTAAGTAAATAAGAGCAGCCAGCTCTCCCCTCAACTAGCTGTTCTGGTGATTTAATCAAAGCTACTGAACAAGTTTAGCCTCCTTCTTGGGCTGGCAGCCCTCAGGAGGGAATCACTCTGTAAACAGGACTGGTTTCCTGAGGGATGCCCCGCCTCGTGCCCCCCGTGGACCAGCTGTCTCAGAGCTTGGCTTGAATGGCTGTCCAGATGCCACAACCTTACTACAACATGCTCCAGCGTCCAGGGTTGCTATGGACCCATATCTGGAGAGGAGCTGAATTTAAAAAGCATGGGACTGCCAACAGTGAAATGATTCCAGGCTCTGAGCGTGCTCTGGGGTCCAGGAGGCAGTCAGCGGCCACTAGGCACAAGAGGGACGGGTGCTGCCCGAGGAGGGGTTCGTGCCCACTTCCCACCTCTGCCTCCAGCATGAGAAGAGGGGTGGGCCAGAGTACAGAGCCCAGTGAGGATGGGGGGTACTTTTGTGTGGCCACGGGCATTGCAGAAAGCTTTCTAGGACGTGATCTCAGTGACTTGTTGGCAAGGCAGAAGTTGTCATTACTATTTTGCGGAAGTGGAAGGATGAGCCTACAGTAAGGCAAAGAGCCTACTGGATGGCAGAGCTGGGGATGGAGCAGCGCTGGGATTCCAATCCTTGTTAGCCCGCCTCCTCACGTACCTCTCTCTCCTCCCTCACCAGGCCTCCCAGCCCCAGCCCCAGCACAATGACTGACTACCTGGGCCCTGGCACTTGGACACACAGAGGTTCTGCAGTTCTCAAGGTGGTCCCCAATCCAGCAGTGCGACCATCCCCTGGGAACGTGGAAGGAAGTGCAGAGCCTCAGGCCCACTACATCAGGAACCCTGATATGGGGCAGCCATCTGTGCACGGACAAGTTCTCCTGGTGATGCTGGTGCCAGCCGAGTTTGACGAGCCCTGCTGGAATTAACGAACCCTCATATCCTCCAAGGTGTGACATCAGAGCAGCATCAAAGCGACCCCAGGCTAGGCTGCAGTGTTCACTGTCCACCCCATCAGGTGCCTGTCACCTGGGGATTCTCTCAGTCCATCCCTACATCCCCAGCCTGTGAGCCCCCAGGAGAATGCTCGCCCTTGTTATGTTTGGGTATCCCAAGTGTAGACAATACTTCCTCTTTGGTCTGTTCCTGGGCAGCTGCAATGCATAAAGGCTTTCAAAAAGACCCTTCCTTGAATGCTAACAATAAATGAGAAATTAGCTAGGGAAACTATAAAGGGCATAAAGACAAGTGGAAGAAACCTAGGTCGTGCATTTGTTTAGCTCAGTTCCACAAAATTCCTGAGGGCCCATCTCGGAGACTTTGAAGCTCTGACGTTTCCCAGGCCTCCCCCTTCCAGAATTGGGAAGGCATGACATTGGTCGGTGCCTCAGTCTTTCTGGGAAAGACCATGGGCAGAGGTGAACTGCAGTGAACAGTGAGACCCTCCCATCTCTCCAGATCAGGGTGAGAGCTGTCTAGTCACTGAATGACCTCTGCTCCACAGGTGGGATCAGGCCATTTCCTCACCAAAGCCTTGTGTTTCTGCCTCCACATAACCATGTACATACTATCAAGGGTGCCCCTGACACCTAACTAAGTCCTGCCCCAGCTTCCACCAACTTAATCCCTCCAGCTACAGGAAGCCTCATGCACGAGGTCATTGGCCAGTAAAGCCTCACAATGTGTATCAAAGGTCAGCATCTGATATCTGGCACCTGCTGCTCCTTGCTCAGTCAGTGCTGACCCGATGGGGCTCCCTCACTGGGGGGGCCCTTGGCTGCCGTGTTTGCACACCCAAGCCATGTGGTTCGAGATCAATCTCTGATTCAGAATTGCAGGTCCCTAGTTTGGGGAAAGTGTCTGTAGAAGAAATCTCCATGTACTGGGGTAACTTGGCTGGCCAGCAGGAAACCTGAGTAGCATCATCTGTGTAAGCCTCAGGAAATAGAGACTACCCCTGCAGGTAAGGACAGAGTCTCGTGGAGGCAACACAGCCCCTTCTGTGTGGTGGCCTGTGAGTTCCAAACTTTCTCAGCTAGGAAGTAAGATCTTATCTCCTAACACTTAAAGGTAAGTTCCTCCCTACTTTTGCAGAGGAGAAAGCTGAATTTTGACTGGATTTAAGTACATCACCTAAATAGTAAGCCCTTTGTCTTGGCCTAATCGCTTCTGTTTCTGGACCACATCACTGCTAGGTTATAGCAGAAGGTAGTCAAGCCAGACATGGGGAATGTGTTGCTACAGGAAAAAGATTTGGTTTATGCTTACATACACTTTTACAAAGAGGGGATATCTTCTTTGGGAAGGATATGTTGAAATTCTTCCCCCTACAAAAAGAAAGCTAGACACGTGACCTCCATCTTTCTCTGCCTGTGACGCTCTGACTGACATGTCTTGATGATGGAACCTCCTAAAACTCTGGTTCTGTCCAGAGTGACCATCACAGAGGGGCACTGACACCGGGCAGTGGGTGCCCCTAAATCTTACAGATGCTCTGCCATCTAGAGCACTGCTGCCATCCTTGCTCTGTGTTTGTCTAATTTCGTTGTGATATTTCTTGCATAAGGCTAATAAAAATGCATATACACATGAAAGAAGACACTGCAGATGAATTCCATTCCTGTATTGTATTCTTTCTCCTTTCCGGACAAGGGATTACTCTAGGTACCGACTCTCTGAGCACAGCCAATGTAGCCGCCCGTGGTGAGCTGTCATGGCGCCAGGTACTGATCATCCCAACGCTTTATCCAAACCTTGGCTGGTAATTAACTAATAGGACTCTGAGCTTGAAGTTCACCCACAACTCTCCAGTGTCACCCCACCCTCCCCACGGCCACCGCACGGGCAGCCTGCCCTCTGGCCCCTCCTTGTCTGGCCCTCCTCCTCCCATCTAAACAGATCCCCCATCTCCAGACCCATCGGCCCCGCCCACGTCCTGACGCCTGGAGCGCAGCGCTGACCAATCACCTCTCCTCAAAACCCCTTCATGATTCCCCGCTGCTTATGGCGTGAATTCCACTGACCTGCGCTCTGCCAGAACCTGGCTGCAGCCTGGGCAGGGGCTGATAGTGCGGGCTCTGAAACAACACTGCCCAAGGCTGAATCCCAGATGGACGCTTACTGGCTATCAACCTCGAGCAGGTTTCCTAGCTTCTCCGTGCCCATGTTCCTATCTATGAAACGGGGACTGTCACAGAATGCATGACACAAAGGTGTTATAATTAAAGAAGCCTTGTGCACGACACATTCAGGTGGTGCTAGGATACAGAAAGTGCAAAGTAAATATCATCTATGATTATAATTGTCATTATTCCCCTCCCCCAACTAACGCACTGCAACCTTCTCATGCTGCTCAGTCCAGGCCGATAGTATCACTGGTCTCCTCATGCTAAACGTATCACACCTGGGCCCACAACTTTGCCCACATTATGTTCACCTGGAATGCTTCTTGGATTCACATTTGCATCCAACTCAAAGGAAAACAGACTTAGTTTTATTCTGGGCCCAGCCTCAAATGATGAGTGGGCACTGTCTGCAGGAAGCACTAGGGTGAGACTCAGTGGCTTTGCTATGAGTCAGGAGGAAGGCTGTGATGGGTGTTGACGGCTGCTGGGGCCCCTGGATGGGTGTGACAGCACAGATGCCGTGCACCTGCCCAGCCTGACTACAGACTCACCGTCTGAGAGAGGCAACACTCCATCAGCCATCTCGGAGCAAAGCATGGGCTCCACCCTCCCAGGACCTCTGACTCCCCCTAAACAGCCTTAGAAATGAAGCCTTCCCCTCTAGGGACTCTCGGCATTTCTAATTCGTACTTAGCTTTAATTAAGCCTTCTCTTTTAGGCTGAGGCTCACCGGGGTAGGATCCATGGCTTTTAACAACAAGAGTTGCTATTTATGGAATGTCTAGTATGCACGATGTGTTATACTAAATATTTTGAACATGGTATGTCTCCTCAAAATTATCCACATTTTACAAATGCAAATATTTAAAAAAAAACAATTTTCCCATTCTCTATGGGTGGCATATTTTGACACTGATATCTAAATCCAGGTTTGTCCATTTCACATTCTCTGTTGTTTCCACCACTGTTCACTGCCTCTGATGTCATCTTTCTGTGTCATATGGGTAATAGCAATGTAGATTAAGTAGGGTTTACTCTGTTCCACATGCTCATCTCAACCATTTACACACTCAGTTCAGTGATTCGCAATGGTCCTCCTACAGATGAGGAAACTGAGGCACAGATAGGTTAAGCCGTTGTGGGAAAGTTGGGGTTCCTATGGGCAGGATCCTCACTGACCTTAAACCACCTGATGATGTAACTGGCCTGTTGCTAGGCTACCACTTCCGCATCTTTAGGCAATAAGCTATTATTGACTCTATATAGAGAGCTCTGTCCAGTGCTCTGGGCGTGACACGGTGGCATGGCTGCAAGGCTGCAGGAAAGCAGAGCAGAGGCTGGAGTGGTGGCAGCACCGAGGACAGAGGCCCAGAGGACGGCTGTGCAGGCAGAGAGACCCAGAGGCAGAGACCGGCTTGCTGCGTGCAGACTTGCTCTGAGTGAACGGGATTTTAGTGATTGACCTGCCACTGTCGAAATAAAGATGGGTATAACCCTTTCACCCCAAGAACGTTTTGCTGTCATTTTCTATGGTCACACTGAATCCACAGCGAACTTGCCCAGGGCTGAAACCCATTGGCAAGGCAGCCATACGCCCAAAGTCCTTAGTTAGAGAGTGGGAGAGCCAGGATAGACCCAGGCAACTCCCATTTAGAGCGCACACAGTAAGCCAACTGTGGTGACGGCTTGCTGAAAACCCAGGTAGTATCTCCTCAGTGAAGATGTCAGCATCATTAGAGACAGTTTGAGGGGCTGCAGTTTCACATGAGGTTTCTAGCATCCCTGAACCCCAATCACACACATGCACAATGCATAGGTCATGCAGTACCTTCTATGTCCTCTGTCCCTCTTGCCTTGCCCTGGGATGCTCAGTGCTTTCTAGGATATGAGCTTATATCCCCGAAAATCCACTGTTTTGCTACACATTGGGCGGCCTATATAAAAATTGCTATTAAAGAAAAAGAAGCTAAACTTGGGTTCATGTGAATTTGTATTTGTATTTTTACTCTTGGCTAAGTTTGAAATTTTTTCCATAATAAAATTCTCTTTAAAAGGTAAATAAACACATAAGTAAATAAGTATTAACATGTTTTCTTGATCAGAGGGTCAGATGCCCACAGTCATGAGGGCTCTACCAACCCTGAGCCCAGGTCCTGGTCCAAACCCAGAGGAAAAAGCAGTCCTGGACCATCCCTGCTAACCCCAAGTGTTGAAAGTGACAAGGGGCACGACTGTAGTGAATCTCTTGGGTCTCTGAACCTCTTAAAAGATGCACTTCTTTGTCCTAATACCAAAGGTGAGCCAGTGAAGCAGGTGGGTGTGGTGGGGGAGTAATGCACCTACAGATGTCCACACTGTAAACCTCAAACCTGTGAATCTGCTCCTTTAGATGGCAAAGGGACACTGCAGATGCAATTATTGCTAAACACTTGAGATGGGGATTATTTTAGATCATCCAGGAGGAGGGCCCAGCATAATCATGCCAAGGTGGAAGAGAAAGACAGAGGAGTGGGTCAGAGAGATACACAATGCCAAAGGACAGGAGAGGTGTGGGAGCAGCAGAGGGGCTCGCCTTGCCATTGCCTACTTTAAAGCACCAGGATGGGGCCACAAGCCAAGGTGTGCTGGTGGCCTCTTTTGCTGGGGACAACTTCAGCTGACAGCCAGTGAGGAAACAGGATCTCAGTCCTACAGCAAGGAACTGACTTATGCAGACAACTTGAGTGAACAAGACATTGGAAATTGCCTGAGAGCCTCCAGAGAGGAGCCCAGCCCTGCTGAGGCCTTGATTGCAGCTCCGTGAGACCGTCAGACTTCTGACTGCCAAACTGCAAGGTGATCTGTGGCCTTATTTCCTCTCTTGGTGACAAAGTGGCCCTGTGTGTTTGAGAGGTACTGGTGGCCTTGTTTGGCTATGTGAAAGGTGTCTCCCTGAGGGCTCAACACCAACTTCAGGAGCATGACTGAAGTTGCAAAATGCCTGCCTCAGGTTACTCTGTAAGGCTCAGCTGCACCCCAGCCTTTACTGATGTCTGGTTACATAAGATAATGAGAAATTTACCTAAGATGTTCTCTTGGTTTGGGTTTCAGGCACTTAAAACCAAAAACTGTCCTGCAAGTTACAAACTAAGCAAGACTTCATCCTCTAGGAACGAGGGGAGCGCCAGCTCAGAGGATCCTCACTGAAGACGACGTGGTGGTGGGGGGGAGCCTGCCCCCAGGAGGGGATCCCTGTGTCCTGGGCAGAGGCGCTCTCTGCACGGAGCCTATTCTGCACAGGACGTGGGTGGCAGGCAGCAGCTCAGGGACAGGGACTGGAAAATGTGTGGTTCCTCCAGGAATGATACAGGCTGTTCAGGGAATTACCTTCAGGGATCTGGAAGTGCAATCATCACCTACAAAGTCATGAAGTTGTGGGCGTCGTGGGCTGACACCACCTCTCTTAATCCAGTGACTCCTGTTGATTCCTCTGGGTAAGTTGTCTGAGTCACTCAGAGGAGGGGAGAGGACAGGCCTCCTGCTGGGGGGAGTCCGTCTTCCACCGCTGCAGGAAGGACTAGTTTCCCAGCCAAGGGCCCCTCTCCACCAGTGGGGTCTCCAAAGGGTGGTCAGTGGGGCTCAGACACGAGCAGGGGTGCTTGTGGGCGCTGTATATAAAACAGAGTAGTCCAGAATAGTGCTTCCTGGTGAAGGAGTTGTCTCCTCCTGACTGTCTGAGCTGAGGTCTCCTCCATAAGAACCACATGGCTATGCGGTCACCAGGTTCTTTAAGGACAGTGTGACCAAAGCACCTGCGCACCAGTCACCCGCCACACCAGGTACCTCAGGTGACCTGGGCACGCAGCCGCCCGCGTGCTCACCACGCACCTCCAGGGCACCCTTCACTCCCACTCTCTAGGTGGAGACACTGAGGCTCTGATGGGCCTGTGATGTGACCCAAGGCATCCCACTGGAGGGGCAGAAAGTAGACCTGACTGTGGGTCTTCAGACTCTAAATCCCGGGGGAGTTGACCCCTGGGGTTCCTT
Source organism: Smutsia gigantea (assembly GCA_032199065.1). NCBI lineage: Eukaryota > Metazoa > Chordata > Mammalia > Pholidota > Manidae > Smutsia > Smutsia gigantea. The sequence goes on along the minus strand of JAVSCE010013539.1, from coordinate 53,456 downwards.
TTGCTACCAAACCAAACAAACCCGGTTCTGCTCACCTGATCCACAGCAAAGCCAAACACAGCCATCAGGGCGGAGTGAAAGGCAGTGGGCATTTATTGCAGGTGCCAAGCAAGGAGAACAGTGGCTAATACCCAAGGTCCTGAACTCCCTGTAGGGTTACTAGCAGGGGTTTTTAAGGGCAGGCTTATGAAAAAGGGTTTTAATGTGTGTAATCGGCTTGTGTCCATTCTTCTGGTTGGTCGGTGGTGACGTGACAGGGGATTGTTCCAGGATTCTCAGTCATCAGTGTTCTGGTCCCCCCGAGTCTGGGGTCTACATGCTCGTGGTCAGGAAATGGCCCATGTGATGGGGGCTCCGGTAAAACACCTGATGGGTCCAGGACTCCAGAGGGTGTCTATGGCCTTGAGGGGCAGCAGGGCTCCTGTGTCTGTTTACTCTACTTTACCTGCATTTGCGAACTCCCATCTCTTTGATCTCCAGTCAGTCTAATTCCCCCCCCATCTGGATCATAACCGAGGGAACACAGGCTGCTTCTCCTTGTTAATGAGGACTCTGTGGGGCCTCACCAGGGGGCTCCCTGTGTGGTTACACATTCGCTTGCAAATCCATGCTTCTGTGATTCTAACAGCAGGTCTTACTGGTTGGGAACAAGTGGCCTTTTCAGCAGCCAGACTCCCAGCCCCTCTCCCCGAGGCAGGGCTGGGCTGGGGTGTGCCTGGGGGTAGATACACCCTTTGGAGGTTCTTCAGAGGGAAGGTCCTGATGGTGGTCTTCCTTGGGAAGCAAGGAGGCAGTGAGGGGGATCTCTGTGATTCCAAGCAGGGATGCAGAGGACAGAGGAGGACCTGCATCTGCCCTGCCCTCATTGCCAGTGAGCCTTTAATCTAGCATGCCTGTGATTGGCACTGAGACCTTGCAGCCTTTTGCTGCACAAGGGATCAGCCTGCCTCTCCTCTGTGCCCCTGCAGCCCTGCCCCTAGGCCCCCTTGCCCTCTCCTGAGCCCTGGCAGTGAGACCACCATCGGTGAGAGCCCACACACTGCAGGAGGGTACAGCACGCCGTCCTGAAAGCCTGCAGCTGCCCTGGAGCAGCAAGGAGGGGACATTCTACCTGTTTTCACCTCGACCATCTAACCCGGCCTTGCTGCCTCTGAGCTGGTGGCAAGGTGGGGACTCCAGGGACAGAAGGGCCTGTTCCCCCCACTCTGCTCAGCAGATGCAGTCTGCCTCCCTAGAGGACCCCTCCCTCTGTTCCCACTGCCCTCCTTCCCTTTCTCAGACTCGCATGTGCCTTTTTCATCCCCATCTCCTGGATCCATGTTTATTCTCACTTTCCGCTTTGGCTTCTCTCTTGCTGAGACCCTGTTTTGGGCTCTCTGCCTCCCTGCACACACTGTCTTCTCTCCTGCTTCCCCTTTCTCTCTGTCCCTGTGTGCTCTGTCCTCAGCCATGTGTCCTCCCCCTCAGCCCCATTCTCTCCTCCTCCTTGTCCACACCACCCGTCTCGTTCTGTGTCCATGCCCCTGGCCTCTTTCATCTGAACAGGGGTGCCCTACAGGCATTGCACCAGGCCACCACCTTGGACCCCAGCTCTCTCAGGACACCCTAAAGGGGTCTTGGACTGTTCTGGAATGAGAGGCAACACAGGAAGAAAAATGCAGGGAGATCTGTTCACCTTGAAAACATGGACTGTGCGTGCCATTTGCCTGAAACTCTGCCTTGAAAAGGAAAAAAAAAATAAGCACAATTGGGGCCACTGAATTAGTAGTGCTCTGGGAAGAAAGTTAGCAGCATTTTCATGTGGTCAAGGCCTGTTCTTGTGTGAAACTGAGGCCACCATCAGGACACTCTGTGATAGAGACACCTCCTCTGCGGGCTGCTGCTGTCTCAAGGCCTCTGAGGCCACCAAGTTTATTTGATGTTTATTTGGATCCATCTCCAGACCATCTTCTCCCCACACTCAGTAATGAGCCATATGTCCTATAGGAAGCACAGCCAGCTTTGCATCCTTGGAGTTTTGGGGGGAGGGTGGGGAGCGGGACAACATGTCTCCAAGAAGAGTGGGAATTGAAGACTATTTTTATTTCAGAAACTAGATATTTGCAGATGTCCTGGCCTTTAAAAATTCTATCAACTAAGAAGGAAGATTATAAGCAAATGAGACTTTAAAGACAGGCTGTCCAGCCTGAATATGAGGGTACAGTGAACCCATAATGGATGCCACTTGGTCCCTCTGCCCAGAAGCCACTCCTCTGCAGAGCACTTAACCCCCACTGTCCTTCCCTGTCTGCACCCCCCTGCAGGGTCCACTGGGGTACAGGGCTTACCACCCTCTTATAGATGTCCAGAGCAGTAATGTCTTTGTTATGATTCTATTTCTTCCCAAAGGCATATTTCTTTGGAAAAACCATCATTACCAGAGCTGGCAGTAAAGAATACCATGCTCTCTCACCCCCGTGACTAAGGTGGTTTTCCCATTTGAGGGTGTGGAATTAAACAGACCTAAAGCATCTTGTTATTACACATATCCTTGTACCTGTTTTGAAAACAGGACAATGGGATCTCTGTGTTCTGTATTTTAATGTTTTTGTCTTATGTTTATAGAGGACATAATGTCCTCCATGATACGAAATCCTTCTCATTTGATCCCCACAGCCGTCTAGTCCTTTTCCCTCTGAATACTGGGTGTTGTACCCAGTCCATGTGTCCCCCAGTGGTGTGCCTACAGGTCCAGGATGGAATGCACCACCCAGGGATGCAGAGGCCCAGTGTGGGCCTGGCCTCACCACTCCCAGCATCTGCGCTCTAGGGGTGGTGTTTCCTGTCACAGGTGGTGACACTGACCAGGCACTCAGAGGGGATTGTCAAGTCTCCCAGGGCCCTGTTGCCACACAGAGCTGTCCCCTAGAGAGGCAGGGGACAGAAGGCGATGTGGTGGAGAGGTGTCACTCCCAGAAACAAGGGGGAAAGGCAGGCCCTGGCACAGGGCAGTAATGCCGAGTGTTGGAGAATGGCCCTGGGCTGGTGGTGGGCTTTCCGAAACATCTGTTCTTGGAGGTACTGTGGGGGCAGATGTGAGAATTTAGAATCCGAGCTCTCTAATTGCAGTTAAGATTATGGCATTAGGATAACTGGGTCCACGTGAATCTGTTTTTCAGTTCAACCTGAAGATTGGCCACGGCACCTGCCCCTCGGCCTCACTAAAGTGCCAAGGTCTTTGGGGCAAGGACTTAGTTGTTTCACATGGTGCCTTGCACAGAGCAGACACCCAAAGCTGTTCCCACAATGATATAATGTGAAACGTTAGCAAAGCTGGTTCTTTCCTCTTTGGCCCTTCAGGACTGAAAAATCCACTGGTTCTAGAGAGCCAGGAGCAGTCAATGGTTCCAAGTCTACCCGTGGGATCACATGCTTTATCTTGCCTCTTTCTGTGCTGCTCTCAAAGAAGCAGATGCGAGTTTAGAGATAGCTGCAAAATCTTGCACCACTTCCTCTATGCCCAGACACATTAGGAAGTCAGTCCTTCTATGTTCTGCCTGCCTGGTCCAGTGCCTGCTCTCGATGTTCCCTCTAGGACCGTCTCTGGAACCCGAACACGGGGTTTTGAGAAGCCCACCCCTGTGGACAGGCCACATGCAGGTTCTCCCACTGAGAGCTAGAGTGAGCCCAGTCTTCCTCTGCAGCCAAGAGCCAGACATGTCAGCAAAGCCTCCTTGGACCCTCCGGGCTCCAGCTGATCTCCAGCAAGGCCATGCTGGTCAGAATAATCACCTAACAAAGTTCCACCCAAGTCCTTCACAAAATCAGGACATATGATAAGATGTTGTTTTATGAAGTCACTCCATTCTGAGGTCATTTGTTAAATTGTGAGGTTTAACTGTAACGACAGATACCTTGCTCACCTGGCGTTGGATCTGTATCTCCATCTGCAGACTCCTCCATCACATTCTGGAAGAGAATTACAAGCCATGGGTGGGGAGTCTGAAGAGGAAGCAAGAGAAGCCACAGTGGGATATAGAAGGACCCTCTGTGGTGTGCACTCCAGACAGAGACCCCAGCCATGGTTCTGGGAGGATCACAGAGAGCCTTTTCATCCCCATCACCAGATCAGGGAGGAAAAGCAAATCAGTGCCACATCCAGACAGTGCCTGTTTTCTTCATGTCCCTGTCATCTCCCTAGGGAAGCTGACAGTCCCACACTGCTTCAGAAAGTGTCTCTCCAAACTGGTCCCACTTGTCGGTACTTTATAGGCCAACTCACCTCTTCTAGAACCAGACAACCCCTAAGCCATTCAAAAATGCCCTCCTTCTGGACTGGGGCCAAAGCTAGGGCCAAGGATGGCAGCCGGGCCAGAGCGGGCCGGCTGCTGAGAGTTCAGAGCTCCTGTGCTGTGCCCAGGCCCCAAAGAAGTTTCCGAAAAAATAAAATAAAATCCACCCCAGGGGGCTTCTTTAGATGAAGACTCTAGTAGTCATAATTCGGCACCCAAAGTGGGTTGTTCATCCAGGCAAGAACAGCAGAACAGGGTGAGGGCCTGGCATCCCGACTGTCGATCAGCCAGCACTGAGTTCCCCCTACCCAGCCTGGCACATGCTGCCTCGGGGCCAAATCCTCCTCTTTTGTTCATTCATTCATTCATTCATTCATTCATTCAAGCATCTCTGACAAGATGCTCTGCAGGCTCTGGGGTCTGGGACAGGGCCACTGACATAATGTAGCCTTGCCTTTGGCCTCTGCCTGTCCAACATATTAGCTAGGACACCTTGGCCAAGCTGGGTCCCTTTCAATGTCCTGGACTTTAGAAAGGGCCAGTGAGACCTGCTTCATGCCCATGGTACTCATGAGCACCTACTATAGTGCCTGACCGATGCTCAGAGGTTGCAAATGACAGCAGCTTGAGAAGCTACATTTGCCCCCAGGACGCTCCCGCCCAGATTGTGGCGCCCACGAGGAATTGCAGCTGTGGCCAAGGTCTGTGCTCCCAGCCTGCTGGCCCACCACACAGGGCGGTCTAAGAACTGGATCCCACACTCCAGCCTATAGACACCTAAGGATATCATGACAAAAGGGGAATTTGGGGATGGGTCAGACCACATGGAATTTAAGCTACTATTTCCCTTTTTTTTCTGCTTTTGCCAAGCATGCCATAGCATGTCCATGGAAACCACTTCATCAGCTGGGTCCCATCTCCCTGAGGCTGCAGTAGAATTTTGTTATTCCTGGGAATAATGGACTAGATTACTGAATGGGAAGCAAGGACACTCATAAGATGGGATGTTTGCAAGCACATGTGGGCCTTTCTTCACATGGCTTTTTCTTCGGAGAGCTTGTGACTAAGCTGCTTCATTGCTGCTTAGCAAGCCATAGTCATGATGCTTTAAGAAAAGGAGATGCTCTGTCAGGTTGGTTCTCATTCACGTAGGTCTCATTCCAACAAGGAGGCAGAAGCAAGGAGCTGGGAGGAAAAGAAAAAGAGAGGCCAGAGGTGCAGGTAGTGATTAAGCAATCAAAGGTGGGGGGAAAGGAGTAAGATCAGCTCAGGAAGGTGTCTGCTCCCGTCATCCAGGCACACAGACACTTGGTACAGTCCCCCTACCCCCAGCCCTGCTCCCTGCACACACACCAAACACCATGTCTCTCTCTCAACCCCCCATTCCACACATCATGCACACCCCCCACATCACAGACACATACACAACACATACAGTGCACCACACACACTACACACATGCACAAACCACACACATTGCACACATGCCACACATATGCATGCATGTACACACATCACCTACACACTACAGAGTACATATGAATGACTATTAAACATATATCACATGCCATGAATGCACAGCACAAACACACATTACACATTACACACACTGCACCCATCACACATCTGCAAACACACCACACACATGCTATGCAGCTGCTTACACACCACATATCATATGCACACATACACGTCACACACATAACAAACACATCATATACACACACATGCATCATGCACCACACATCACACAAACGCAGGTCACACATACTGCATCAGACACACACACACCCCACATAACACGACACATGCTCCAAGTGCATGGGCTTTATACAGTTAATCAGCATACACTGAACCACCCTATGAACCAAACTTTGTTAAGAGGTGCTGTGAGGTAAACAATGAGCAAGATAGGATTGCTACCCAGGAAAAGTTTTGAAGGAATGGGGAATGTAGACAGGCACATAGAAAACCTGATGTGTAAGGTGGTGTGTGCTGCGTATTGAAGCTGCCTCAGGCACAGTTCGGAGAAACCTTGCGTCTGGGATAAGAATCAGAAGCTCTGGGTGCGCAGATCACTAACCACAAGGTCCTCAGCAGTCACGTGGCATCCAGATTCCGTTTCCTCACCTATACAGCGTGAACAAGGTGACTTACATCGCAGAATGGCTGCAAGGAACAAACAAAAATTGCCTATAAAGTGCTGCAAATGTAAAGAACTGCTCTTACCTGTCCTACAGGGTTTTCCAGACAAGGCTAATAGAAGATGTACTAAGGTAGTCCCTGAGTTTCAGCAGGCAGATTCAAGCAGACGAAGCCCCACAGACAAGCACTGCAAAGGGAATAAAGTGAGCAGAGTGAGGCAGGAGTCTGTGGCTCGCCCTGGACGCAGTCAGCAGCGGAAAGAGGCTGCAGTGTGGAGGGCATGTGAGGAACAGGGGGCGGAGCTGGACTGCAACCGCATGACTGTTAGTGTCCAGGCGGAGCCGGCTGCAGTTGCCCCTTGTGGAATGGAAGCAAATCAACAAATATTCACTAAGTACTATTATTTGCAGAGAATATTCTGGGCATTGGAGAATTGTGTGTTTGTGATTTTTAAGAAAAGGAGAAACTTTTAGTCTGTAAGGGGTTGGTTCTCATTAAAATAGGTCTAAAAAGGAGGCAGGAGGGAGGGGCCTGTGGTGAGGGGGAAATAGCACAAGGAGGCATGGTGCGTGGGACTGTCGACAACCCAGGTGAGGACACAGGACGTGAATACAGGCTCACCTTACATGCCCCCATGACCTCTTTCAGATGCCAACTTTGGGAAGCAAAGCTGAGGCAGTTAATGCCCAGACATTATGGTTAAATAATGCAAAGCTGTTGAGCATTTGAAATCAACCAGGTATTTGTCTATAGTTCTACTTTTTCATGAAAACATTTGATAAAAAGTCCTTCACAGCTGTTGTTCTGAATTTATCAGGAGCCCCACCAAACTTGACATAATGAAGGCCCTGTTTCCTCAGTGGTGGAACTGCCCTTCTCAAACTCTGCTAACAAATCAGAGTCATGTATTTCTGAATGATGAGAACATCTTAATAATATTTTGTTAAAAAATAGAAAACAGGCCTCAAATGGAATCACTTAAACTAAGCCCCAGGTTACCAAATCAAGACATAATACCTAACTTAGTTACAGTTTCAGCCTTTCCTAGGAATGGAATCTTCGACCAGTCAATCTGCAATTACTTGGTCACCACTAGTGAGGTAATCTGCCTGATAGGCCCCTACCATTCCCTAAAGAAAGGTGACCTTGTCAAAGCCAGCTCTGTACTGGTGTAACTACTTTACCCTGCCCTCTTCTGCCATAAAAGTCTTATTGCACAAAAACTTTCTTGAGGTTGGCAGATGAGATGGTCATGGAACCATTTAGATTGACACTAGGTCACCCACCAATCTCAAGAAAATTTTGTGCTAATGAAGTACAGTGTAAAACACCACATAGTCCCTAGCCAAGAAGCACATCCCTTCTTAGGACTGGCTCTGGATCTTGGGAGCAGAGTGCCTTTTGTATCCTCTTTTGTGATGTGATTCTTCTTACATCCTAGGTGAGTTATGGAATACTGTCAGGAGTATTTACTGTATTTTGCATCTGAAACTTAACAAGATATTTGAAAGGATTTCTTTCTTTTTTAAGTAGCTCCACGGTGGCCAGATTGGAAGCTGAAATTCAGAGCCTGATAAGAGTTTTTTTAGGCATTTTCCTCTAAACCAAAGTGAAACTAGGTACCCAGAGGGAAAGTAAGCAAACCTTCTGAATCTTTTGTAAAATAATTTACTAATACATTCAGACAAACAACTCTAGATCCAGAACATAGAAATCATTAGACTTCCATCTTGTTGGAAAGCTTCTCTCTGATATAAAGAAGCAAATTGAGGATAACGCAGTTGAATCAGCCCCTTGTATCATTTGGGTGAGATAAATCTTTAAGGAATTAAAAGCAAATGCCATCTTACAAAGTCTTGCAAAACCAGAAATGCAGCTCCAAAAATAATTAAAAATCTATCTGTCCTTTTTACCAATCCCCAAACCTCCTTCTGTATCTCAAAAATCTTGTAAGTATTGTAAACATTTTATCCTTTGCAAATAAAAGTCCTTTTCGGATAAACTTGTTTTTTTTCCCCTATGCTTTGGGATGCAAATATTCTACCTGGTCTTCCCCAGGAACCCTTATCTAAGCTATCTCTTTGAAGTACAAACTTCAGGGAGGAAATTCTTATCAGAAGGAAAACAAAAGTGGAAAGGTCATTGGAACTTAGGAAAACAAAGTATCTCAAGTGTGTTCTCCACAACTTTTCTTGGACTTTTGATCTGCTTTTGATAACAGGTGGTGAAAATTTATTTACCTTTTAAGTAATCTGCCTAGAAAATAAAGATTCTGTGTTTTATAAAACTACTTTCCTGTGTTTCATGTCTTCATCAGGCCTTTGTTTGAGAGGGCTGGATCTTTTTTGTTGAAAGCTAAGATGTTCTTTTTTGTAACTGTGTAACTTTCTGCATTTTTCTGCAAAGTCTTTGATTGTCACTGTGAATAAATGGATAATAGAATATTGTTTCATAATTATCTGTGATCCTTTCAGTCAAATATCTAAAACCTTTGATACTTTTTGACAAATTTCCCAAATACAATTCTAAATGAAGTCTTTTTGACCTCAAACTAATTTGATGATTTTCTAGAGGGTCCTTGGAACATCTCAAAAGATTTGTTCTCTCTCTATAAAAAGAGAAAACCAGAAATAAATTTCCTTGTCAATTCCATTCAAATGAACCTCATCAGATCTTTAGATATTTTCAAGTCTTTTTTTAAATTTACAATCATTGTTTTCCTCCGACGCTTTTGCACAAGTGAGACTCATGGAAAGGACCCCACCAAGAACTCATGACCACTGACCATTGCCAAATTATAAGGTGTCAAAACTATGTGTGCATATTTCACAACTGAAGAAAGCTCCACCAGACATTTGGTCCTATGCAAATGCTGGAGACCTCAAAATCAAGTTGACTAGGAAGAGAAATAGCTGACATCAAAGTAGACTGCTTTCTCCCAAGACACTGGATCAAGACTCCATACTTTAACTAAACATAAAACCCTTTCTTCTTCCTTTTCTCCCCTTGAGCCTGGCATCGGCCCAGAAAGATAACACCATCATTGTATCTCCCAGGCCATTGCTAAGGGGAGTAAACTTTCATACTGCTGAAGTGTCATAAAAAACTCTGATCTGTCTATGATGCCAGAACCCCCTGGTCCTCCCTGTGACCAGTTTCTCTTCAATTTCCAATGTCCCCATATGTGACAAATAACCCACCTTAGGCACTTTTATGGCCAGACTTTTATGGCCAACTTTTATGGCCAGAATATGAAGCACCTGGTTTTTACCTTTCTCAGATTATAACTATACTTGCTCAGTTAGACACAAATACCTATGCAAATCACTGCATATTTACACTGCCATATTCTTATAATTATCCAAATCAGATCAGCCCCAATCATAAAAAAATATCACCAGTGCAAGAGATTTAGAATAACTTTTTATTTCAGGCTAGGAAATGTACTTCATGAATGCACTGAAAACCTAACTGACCTCTGGCTCGAATAGGAAAATACAATAATCCTTGTGAATGAATCCATTAACAGTGCCACCTTAGTGGGCATGGTTTTTGTTCCAACAAGATTTATCTTTGTGGTGGTTACCACTCTCCTTGGGCCTATGAATGCCTAGATGTCTGGTGCACAGCTGGGAAATGCCTTTTAGGTTATCTAACTGCATCCCTAACAATTCACGAACACATTGGTAGACTGCCCTGAATTTACATTGTCAAGTTAGAAAGGACATACTAGAAAATTTTCATGATTCAGGATTTTCCCCCTGTTTTGGACCCTTACTTCCCTGATCAGGAGTGAATACAAACGAGGCCGTAATCAGCAAACTCTCCTTAACTCTTTAAGGTATTGCAGAATATGCTGCTAAAGAGATAGCTGCCAAGCAGAACAAAGCAAAACAAAAACACTTTCTGGCCAAAGTTGGTCTGGATAATAGGACAGCCTCTGATTACCTTTTAGCCAATACCACCTGCTACACCTGGATCAGTACTTCTGAGGAAGCTGAGACTCAGCTATATGAGATCACTGAGCAAGCCCCTGAATAGTTGCTCCTTCAGTGGGTTCTTTCGGCGATGCATTGGATGTTGATTAGATTGGGTCTTGGGGACCGTGGTTCCCGGATATTGGGAATTATCCTGCCCACACTAATAGTAATTTCCCTGGTGTGTTGTATTCTCTCAAAAGCTCTAAACGTATGTCTCAGCCAATACCCACCAATCAAACGGTTGTAACATCAGTAAGAACATCAGGGCATCCCTAAGACTGGAACATCAGAAAAGGCAGGAAGAGAATGATTGACTTTAAAAATGTGAACCTGAAGTTGTGGTCTGTGAATACCACAGGGATTTGGCAGAAAGGCACGACCTTTTTTGTGAATACACACAGAGGATCAGCATAAACTGCACTTCAGAGTAGTAGCTGGGAGTGGCTAATGCCTCAAATTTGGATCACATCTCTCAGTTAAACTAACAGCCTGATTAAAAGGGGAGAATTGTTAAAAAAGAGACAATAGACAAAACAGAGTCACTTGTGCTAGGCTCCTTGTCACCAAATTGAGACTTAATTACAGTTTCAGCCTCCCCCAGGAATGGAATCTTAAACCAGTCTGGAAATACCTGGTCAGCACTGGTGAGGCAATGTACACGATAGACCCCTGCCATCCTGTAAAAGGTGACCTTGTCACAAACAATCAGTTCTTTGCTAGTATAACTTCCTTATCCCACCTCCTTCTACCTAAACAATTCTTATTTTGTACAGCTCTTCAGAGCTCTTTTCTATTTGCTAGAGGAGATGCTGCCTGATTCATGAATGATTGAATAAAGCCAATAAGATCTTCAAAATTTATTCAGTTGAATTGTTTTTTTTAACAATTTCAACAGCAAAGAGATTCTTGGGATAAGGGGTTGGTCTTCCCTGATATTAACTGGTCATGTCTGTCTTATATTATCCTATAATAAGAATGAATTGCTCGCTCTTCAGGGAATTCTGGAAAACCGGCTTGCAAAGTGCCACACACATTGTTGAACACTTCACATAATTTCATAAACTACTTTGTAATATATTTCATAATAATCTTGCAAAAGCAGTTGTTTCTGAATCCTGCTTAAGAAGAAAGTGAAGGTCAGAGAGGAAAACTCAGGATTGGAACCCGGGCTTTCTAACTCCAACTCTATGTGGTTCTGAATCATGCCTGGCTGACAACACAATAATAACTACAACCTAACACCAACAAAAATGGCTACCATCAATTACGGGTACGTGCCTTGTGGCAGGGCAATGATGGACCCTTTGAGTCCCGTGCTGACTCCCTGGCCCACCTTGCTGCCTCCCCTGCAGTTTCATAGTGACTTCCTGTAACTCCTGGGGGCAGCGGCTAACCACAGAGCCTGCACACCTTCCCAGGCTGACTGTTCTGGGTCAGAAGGGATCCGATGACCAGCCAGGTAAGTGTCACAGTGTCAGCCAGGGTAAATCAAAGATTTTAGAGGAAAAAGTCTATAGAGAGGACTGAAATATGAGTACTCAGTGCCCAGAAAGATGCAAATTGCTTCTAAGAGAAAGGAACAACTCACTTCCATTGAGACTGGTTCCAGTCTGTCAGTCTCCTTCAAACACACACAAGTTTAAGAGGGGAGAATCAGCTATTAAAATGGCTAATTACTTGTTAAAATGTGCCAGTGTTCCTGGGATGAGTTCGTCTGCATTTGAAGTAGGTGTCCAGAGCAGTTATAATCATCCAATTATGTGCTCCTGATGGGGAGAAAGGATTAAGACAGAAACCTAGAAGTGTCTCAGGTCACAGGGATGTGTCCACAGCACTCGGGAGGACGGCGGGTTCTGATCCTCAGGAAGCAGATCAGAATGCCAGGCAGCATAGAACAGTTAATCTGCCCACTGACGGCAAGGCCTGTCTGTTGGCCGCCCATGGTGGTCCAGGAAGTGTGTAGGGTTTGACAGCATGACTTTGGAGTAGTCATTTTGGAAAAGCACATGTGTTTAGGAAGTCATGAGGGTGGGGAGGGCAGGAGGGAGACTTCTGCTATTTGTTCCTAAATGAAAAAGCTCGTCGGGGAAAGGCACCACTTCTCTCCTCCCCTAGCTTCACCCCTCCAGCTACCATCTGCACGGCTTCCACGGTGGTCCAGGAGGAAAATGACAGAAATCAAATGATTGCAGAGGTAAATGTAGGAGATATTTTCATGACCTTGAAATAGGCAAGTTTCTTCGGTAGAACACAAAAGGGACTGACCATTAACAAAAGAAAATGGAAAATTAGATACTGTTAGAGTAGAGCTGCAGGTAATGGCAGAGCAAGGTGTATCATATAAACCATCCTGCCAAAACAACCAAAAGCTCAGAAGCGCGTGCGTGCACACACACACACGTGAAGTCACTGTAGAGTGTTGCAAAGCAGACAGCAACTAGAGGAGTTACGACCAGTGGAAGAAGGAATTACGCTGGGTGAGATCCTGGTGATCCAGTTTTCCCCGGAGGGTTCTCCCCTGCTTTACACAGAGCGTGGGGCTACAGCACAAGCAGAAATCAGAAGTCGTCTTGGAGTGAAGGGTTGTAAGTCAGCAGGAAGACATTTTGTCAAGGATCTCTAGCATTCCTGCACTTATGACAAGAGAAGTACTGACCAGCATTTGTTCCAGAAAAATCTCAAGGATGTTAGTGTAGCAAACATCCTTGAATGATGAAACCATGTGTCACCTTCCAGAGCAGAGGGCATACCTGAAGACGGATGGTGTCTCCTTCTGGAACAAACGGCAAGCATCCCTCTTATGAGAGATTCAGTTTTTCTGAGCTCAGGGCTCCTCCTTTATGACCCAGTCTACGGGATGTGCAACGTCATCTGGCCCCAATGTCATCACCCTGAAGGGAACTGGGACCCGTGGAACTGGCACTAAAATGCTGATATTCTGGTTACTGTTATTGCTACGAGACAGCGTGTCCTCTATCGCTGCCCCAGAGTCTTGTGCCTTCCACCATCATTCTTAAAACTGGGACAAATTACCTTGTTAGTTTGCAAATAGATTAATTTCAAACCTATACAGCTCTTGGCAGCTGTGGAGAGAATGGCTGTTGACCCAAACGTGGCTTTCTGCGAGAGGAAGTGTGAGGGCCTCTAGGGTCGGCTGACAGGGCTAAGGGATTCCACAGGCACCAGGAGCAAAATGGTCGCTAGACAGTGCGCCTAGCCAGGCACTAGTGGCCCTTTGCATTACTGCCTGCGGATCAGGGCGCTGGCTGCACACCGTGCAACGGCCCGGAGGTTCACATGGCTCAGCAACAGCTGCCTGGCCAGCGCGGTGGTTGGGTTGACTCTCCCTACACTGGGGGATGTCCTCGCCAGTCTGGCAGCGGACACTGGTGTGCCCATTTTGACCACTAGTGCTGACTTCATCCTGGGTGGCAGGTGGCTCGCCCCTTCAGAGAACAGGTACAGACACACACACCTTCCCCGAGTGTGAAAGGAGGGAAGGCTGCAACTGAAAACAGAGCCAAACCTTAGAAGCCTGGGATCTTTGGGGAGATGGGGAATGGGTGTGAACAAGTGTGCAGCAGCTGGGCTGCCCCTCCAACATTCCTCCCGCCAACCTCAGACCCCTTCAGGGATGTAGCCGGGAGTCCACCCTTTCTCTCCCGTGCCCAGTGGGCCTGGCTGTGGAGAGGAACCACTGGACCTCTAATATATCCCCGAAACACACAAAGTCCTGCTGGAAAACAAGATGAAACACTGGCTAGTATCAGGACTCTTAGAGCTGACAAAGAGGAGAAAGGTGGAGAATCAGAAACTGACATAAGGAATCTGGATAAATTAGTACAGGCCAGCCCTGGTGCCCTAGGGAACTCCCCATCACTTATGTTAAAAGCAGGACACATACACACACAGGAATGCTAGCATCATAACAGGACAGCAGGTACCCCAGGTTCAGGTGGGCTCTATTTGAAGCCACCACGATGCTCGTCAAGCTTGTGGGGATCAGAAAGCCATGGGGCTGCTGACTGAAGACATCCCCAAAGCCAACATGGGTGCTTTCCATGATGATGCTTTCCCTAAGTCCGGGAGCCATGAGGCACCACTGGGCCACTCAGAACTGAAATATACTCACTGGTTCAGACCTGTCCTCTTCCTCCACCTCCAGCCCCAGCCCCCAACCCCTTTCCAGGCCTTAGTTGCTTTAAAGAGAAAGATGATTAGAAGTGAGCATACACCCCCAGCCCCAGAGGGCACCTGGAGATGATAGGAACAAGTGTGTTGAGGACAGTGAGGGGGGACACCCCGTGCTCATAGCTTTGATGGTTCCAGGCACCCAAATCACCATCCTACAGTCCCATGGGTCGAGAATTGAAGGAAGCCCAAATTCACCTAATGGAGTTTGCATCAGCTTCACAGTGGGGAACAGAAATACTGAGCTTGTGGGTGGGGCTCACAGCTACCACCAGTGATAACTGAATTCATGATATTAAGTAGGTGTTCTTTTTTTTCCTTCAATCTCTTTAAAAATCAGTTATGCACATTAGCAAGCTGTCACCAGATCTTGAACTTCTGCCATGTATCAGCTGCCAAACTGGAAAAGCATCCATACTTTGATGCATAAAACTGTCAAAATGCAGAAAGGAGATAACAGATGTGAAGGTGCTCCCTTGAAGAAGAGTTGCAGCAGAAGACTTGCTGGCCTCAGGGCTCTGGGACAGGAGTGTAAACGTGGTTTTGGCCAGCAAACAACGCTGTCACTGTGCCCGGGAGGCAGGGAGGCTACCTGCCCCAGGCTGGTTCTCAGTGGCTGTTGCCCAGGTTTTCATAGCCAGAGCTTATGTCCTGATTGATCAGGGGGTTACATTCCTACCACTTTTTGTGCTCCCCCCCTGCTAATTCTAGCTCACTGAGATCTGCTAAGTTATATAAGTGAGGCGGCCTGTCCAACCCGGAAAACGTCTGTGCCGGTTCCCACTCTTCTGCACCAGGCACTTCATCCTGACGCCAGCAGACTGAGTAAGCAAAAACAAACAGGTCCAAAAAACAAATAAGTAAAAATAACAGAAAAAGAAGAAAATAGAAAACAAACACATATCTTAAAGTCAGGTCTCTGGGGCTCTCCCAGGAAAAAATGAGGGCAGGGCATGAGGAAATAGTACAGCCATGGCAAATGAATTCCATTATTGATTTATTTACTTTAAATAATTCAGTGGAAAGAAGTGAGGGAGTGGGGCCTGCTGAGTTGATTTTCAGGGTCTTACTATGTGTGAAATTATCTTGTCATGAGAAGAGAATACCGTTTTTCTTGCTAATAATAACAGCACACCGTGCATATCAAAAGCCGCAGTAATTTGGTAAGAACCATCACATTCCCTTCCCTGGTTAGTTCTTGCTGCTGCTGCTGTGTGTGACTGTGGCTCTGTGTGAGTGCGTGTGTGTGTCTCCCTACCCTGCTGACCACTCTTTCTCGTGGCCATTGTGCATTTCTTCTTCCTCTCTCCCTCCTCTGATTCTCTCCACAGGAGGGAGTTGCCTTCCTGTCTGTCTGTTTCTCCAGGTTCCCCCTTTTGCCTTATTTCTCGCTTCTTAATTATTTTCTTCCGTCTTCTGTCACCACCTTTAATGACCTCTTACAGAGTAAATCTCATACCCAGTGCAGTCTCATTCCCATTGTGAGGTGACCAGCAGGCACCACACACCTCCTCTCGGTCTGGAAAGGACAGGGTGTGCTGGTCCCGGGGCTGAGGAGTGGAGATGAAGGGGACTTTGGGGAACGGGTGCGAGAGCCACTGAAGGCAGCCAAAGGCATAGGAGCCAGTGGTGGCAGACGGGCCTTCCTGCCCATGAATGCCACAGGGACTTTGATAAAACCACAGTGATTTGATAAGAACCATCACATTCCCTTCCATGGTTATTCTTGCTGGTATGTGTGTGAGTGTGTGTGAATGTGTGTGTGTGTCTGCCTACCCCACTTATCTTTGGTGTGACTACTTTATAATCATATAAACCAGAAGCTAAATTTGGAGTGAGAGAAACATCTTCCATTCAAAAAGAGAAACCTCTTCCCTTTAAGAAGAGGTTCAAACTTCCTTAAGCCCTTCAGGTATACTTAATCACACCCAGTGGAAAGGTAGACACCAGCCCTCGGTTCCAGCATTGGCCTCACATCAGGAGTTCTGTTTTCTTCGTACCAAACCAAGGAACTTACCCCTTAGGTACTGCAAAATGGTGTGCTCTACGCAGACCTGGGCTCCAAGTGTGGTATATGGTATCACAAGTGTAGAGAAGTTGAATGACTCTGTGCAAAGCATGTGGCATCTAGTTTGCAGATTCTCCCCAACTCCTCATTATTTAATGGTTACAATTCAATCTATACATACCCAGCTGTGCCCACAGGAGACTGGAACCAGGAAGAGGGGGAGAGGTCCCCGGCCTGGGCTGGGGAAGGGTGAGGACATGTGGGAAGGACAGAGAGGGAAGGAGAAGTAGGGATAGGGGCACATCTGGTGCAGCTCTGGCTTGAGGGGAGCCTGGTGGGGAGGGAGTGGGTTTGCTGCCACATCACAGGGCCTTAGCCCGACACCAAGCCTCCTACTCCAAACTTTTAATTAGACCCAAGGGAATAGAGGAGAAAAAATGTATGGGAATTTCTAATTTTGCTGTGCCCAGCATATTCCTGTCATGTAAAAATTCAGAGGGTAGACAATGAGAAGATAAAGCAATTCACACAAAGCAGGGTGAGTGGTACGGTGTGAAAGCGAAGTGTCAAATTTAGGAGGAGGGATGGTGGCAGGAGTGGGGGGCCAACCTTCACAGACACAGGCAAATGCCACCAGCTTGAACGAGCATGTGGGCTCCACGAGGCGGTGACATTGCTTTGCGCCCCCGGATACCCCCACATTACCTTGTGATGCGGGCATGTAGCACTCTCAGTAAATATTCACAGACTGACCACATGTTGTCATATACATCTTTGCCCAGCACCTGTCATTGGAAATAACACATTTTTGTGTAAACATGCTTGAAACATCATATGTAACAGATCTTTGGGACTCAGTGATTCCAATGTCTCAGAGATAAGACTGATATGGGTGAGGCCTGAAGGCCACAAGTCTGGGAAGCCTTTGACGGAATGGAAAGAATTGCAGTGTCCCCCTGGGAAGCCCCCACTGTCTGCTGGCACTGCTGAGAGCCTTGCCGTCGGGCTTCCTCCTTCACTCCGTCACCTGTCCCTTGAGTAGACTCCAAGAAAGTGTTCATATACCTGTCGAAGGAAAGCAGATGCTTTCGAGAGAATATCTTATACTTGGCTGAGTGTCCATCACGGGTCACAGGAGGGGATTTCCGCTGGTTCAGCCACTCACTACCTGTAAGCAAGCATGCTCGCTTCCCCATCTCTGATGGAGGTGATACCTGCCCCGTGAGGTTTTCACGTGGGCTGACGCTGTTATCAGAACGGAGTGCTGCCTAAATTCTGGACCATGTTCAGAACTTTGTGAAAGCTAGTGGTTCCTTCCTGTCATCAGATCTCGTAACCTTACTCCTGGCCCAAGTAGCTTCCAAATGATAGTGACAATGACAGTAGCAGTGAGGACCTGAGAGAGGTTAGAGGCTCAGAGAGGTTAAACCCCAGCCTCAGGTCACACAGGATTTACTGGTGGAGTAGGCATCAA
The DNA here is from genome assembly GCA_032199065.1 of Smutsia gigantea. NCBI lineage: Eukaryota > Metazoa > Chordata > Mammalia > Pholidota > Manidae > Smutsia > Smutsia gigantea. Next base: position 35,387 of record JAVSCE010013539.1, on the reverse strand, counting down.
ATCCAGGGCTTTCTGCTTCTGAAGGCCATGACTTTCTCCTGCCCTCAGGGGACTAGGCATTCTCAAGCAATGTTTGTAGTGCTTTCTGAGTAAGGATGATCTCTTAAACTGTGAAGGGAACCAATATCCTTATCCAACTCTTGGTATTTCAAAGTCTGGAAATAGTAGTGAGACAGGGACCATAGGCTTAGACAGAGCGGGGTGAGGGCCTCTGGAAAAAACAAACCAAGATAATCCATTATGGGATCTGCTGAGACCTGCTGGGGGGCCCAGCTTGTTTTTCTGACCTCACCCAGGTGCTGCTTTTCTCCTCCAGCCCTAGTCAAGTGATTTGCCACCTGGGCAATTTCACAAGCAAGCCCAAAACAAACCAGAAAGATTCCATCTTGAAAATAACATCGCACTTAAAAACCCAATTTGTTAAAAAGTAACTTTATCATACTCTTTAACAAACAGACAATAACTCGGCCCACCTTGGGAGCAAAGCGGGCAGCCTAGAGTGATAAGCTCCCAGACCAGGAAGCTGCTATCCTGGGAGGAAATCGGAGCAGAAAAGTTCTTGTAAATAACCAGGAAGACTAATGAGAAACTTAATGTCTCTTCAAAGATAAACACTTTGGGACCACTTAGCAGGTGTACATCCCTAGCCCTTTGTCTCTCAACCATCTATAAACCCCTAGACAACACACCACTCTGGGACTCTCTTGTCCCTGCATGGCATGAGCTGGGAGCTCTGTCCTCTTGCTTTATCTTTAAATAAAAGCCTCTCACTTGCTCTCCTACTTTGAGTGTTTGCAAAGTTCACTGACTCCATGAACAAGAACCCTGGGATCAGCAAAACAAGCCTCTGCGAATGACACTCTAGCTGTGCGACCATCCCCCTTAGAGGCTGATCTGAAATGCGGAGATGGTTTAGGTGTTGAATTTGGAAGGCAAGTCTCAGTCCTCAGGGTTAGAGGTGTCACTGGGTCAGCATGTGGCCAGGGAGGGCTGTGTTTGTCAAACTGGCAGCGACAAGTTCTTTGAAAGCTTTAAGAACACTGATTTTAGAAAGGAATTGTGTCATGATCACCAGCAGGCCAGAAAGGAATTAGTGTGAGAAATTGAATGTGTAAAACTCAGGGAAGAAAGGATCTACAGAGGAAATAACATCCCCACCATAGGGTGGCAGGATTTACACGTCTTCCATCATGTCATCTTCAGGACCATCCTGTCAGGCATGTGTGATTTTATCACCGTTTGATCGAGGCCGTAGAGACTCAGAGTGCAGTGAGGTGATGCGCATTGTCTGGTCCCTGTCACCCTGAGAAGGGGCCCTGACATGACCCCTGTGCACGTCAAACATGTGCCCAGCACATGCAAACACACAAGCACACACCATCTGGTCTTTAAAAGCAGGGTAAACTATGAGGAAGGAAGCCAGGCTGTGCTACAGAATGTAATGGAGGGCTCAGGCTACTCTCACACCCAGCACGCTCCACTACTTCTTTCCGAAGCTGAGCCATGAGGGTTGATTAGTCACCAGGAAGACCTCACTTTATGGCTCAACTACACTGGTTCACAACACCGTCCAGCTTCTCCCTGCCTCACTGTTCCTGCTCAACTCACCCAGTTCCCACTGAACGACGCACACGCACACACACACACACACACACACACACACACACACCATTGTTATTGAGTGCTCAAGGAATGCAAATTTATTTAATATTGATGTAGGCACAATTCCATTGGGAAGGCAAATTTGATGACTAAAATAAATCTAGAATATAGTCAAAGTGTCTTCTGAATGATAAATTTGTTTTTTTTTCACACCGCAGTGCACATCCTTGTAGTGGAAGGTGCCCTGCTGCCCAAGGGCCAGTCTCACACCTCCAGAAGAAATTAATTCTATTGATTAACAGATTTGAAGCCAGACTTCAAGATGTATGACCTTGAACAAGTCACTACCTCTCTGGGCATAAAAATCATACCTACCTACAGGGCTGTCCTGAGGACTAATGATGTAATACACGTAAAGAATGTGGAAAAGTACCTGGCATGTGAAGTGCCATGTAAGTGTTAATCACCACAATTTATACTCCTCCAAGCTAAAAAGTCTTGTAGAAGAAGAAACCTTGGTTCTCCTTTCTTAGTATTTTCCCCAAACCAGCAGGACTGCAAAGTGAGCAGGAGGCCTCCGTGGGTGCAGGGCAAGGCTAAGACTGAGGTAGGCCTCCCCACAGCCCTGCCAGCCCCCACCCCATCTCAAAGCCCCACGTGTGGCCAACCGCACAGGAGGGTCAGAGAACTACTGCCCCACAGACGACTGTAAATTTGCGTCTGAGGTAAAGGAAGGTGTCGGACAAGAGAATCACCGCAAGGGGGTGCTGGGGTCTCCAGGGGCCCAAGGAGAGAAATGAGGAGGAGCCCGCCCTCAGGTGCCAGCTCACAGGGAAGGAGGAAGACCCAGGGTCCAGATCTGCCTGACCCTGGACCCTGGAAAGGAGGCAGTGGGCCTGCACACAGGGCCAGGCTTGGAGTTGCTCACATGGTCGTGGGCGAGAGCCCTGGCCCCATGGGACTTCAGTGCACCTCCAGACTGTCCTCTTCCCTCCCTGCAAGTCTTCAGGCAAGTGGCTCTATCTCTGCATCCGTTTCCTCCTATGAGGCCAGTGATGTAGACGTATTAAATGTGTGGGCAACATGCAGAGGCCAAGGTGTGCAGGGAACCCAGGGCAGAGCATAGCCCTGGAGGCTGGGGAGGAGTGTGTGGTGAAATCACGGCGGGTGCAGGAGAAGCTCCCCACACTGCACCAGAAGCTTGGGAACCAGAGAAGGACAAGGAGGATCTGGAAGGAGACCAAGAGAACGGCTGCCAGGGACAGCATGGGGGAACAGACCCAGAGACGCCCTGTGGGATGAAAAGTGAGCCATATGGGAAGGGGACAGGGCAGGGCAGCTGCTGACAGGTCAGTGCATCAAAGCAGTGATGGTGCTGTCGTGAGCCTCAGCCCCAGACCTGGGAGGGACGAGGTCACCACATGCAACACGCAGACCACTACATGCAACAGTGCTCAGGGACAGGCTCCGGAACCCCCCGCTGGATCCACCTGAGGCAGGGCCCACTGAGAGTCCATTTCTCATTTTTCCTACCCTTCCACAGCTGGTTGGTTTTTCCACAACTATACCCTCTCCAGAAAACTGACTTCAGTTAAGTCATTGTATTCCAATGTCACAGAGCGAACAACTGAGCCAGGATTCAGTTTCAAGGCTCTTACTGCCAGACCCATACTTTCTCCCCCACACTGTGCAGCCCCCTAGGCAGCCTGTGGAGGGCCTTCCAAGGGGAGGTGCTCATGGTTCATCCTCACGGAGGTACAGCAGTGGGTTTCAAGGAAAGTAGGCATCCTCCTCGGCGGACCTTTGGTGATGTCTGTGGCCATTTTTGACTGCCACAACTTGAGGAGGAGTGTAGGGGCTTCTGGAGGTCAGTGCTCTAGTAGACAGAAGTCCACGACATTGCTAAGTACTGAAAATCTACAGAACAGCCACAACAAAGATTATTCAGCCCAAAATGGCAGTGGTGTTGAGGCTGAGATACCTTAACTTGCGGTGATGCCGTATCCTCCACCGACAAGTCAATAAGCAAGACTCTTCCACCACCTTTTTGCTTTTCCAAAGATCCCCATTACCAGAGTCCCTCCAGGAATCATTCTGAGGGATCCATCTGTTACCGCCTTTCATCCTAAGGGGAGAGGCAGATATGCGGGATGCCTGCTTCATCCGCAAACAAGCTTCTTGTTCCCAGCACACTCCTTCCTTGCCCATAGAGTCAGGATCCATGGTTGTTGGGCCTACTATCAACAAATTGCATGACGTTCTGCTGGCCACTCTCCATTATTTCCGGAACAGCCTGGTAGTGGGACAGCTGATCACACAGCAATGCCCTGCACACTGAACCCCAACTTCCCATCACTCCTGAGAGCCCTCTAATGCCTCTTCCAGGAGACCCTCTCTATGTAGCCAACCGCCTCCTCACTCATTCTCTTTCTGGGAAGACCAAGCACCAGTAATTCCCACAGAAAAGTCAGACTTGGAAAATGAATGCAGGACAATGGGTTTGGTTGAGTGACAGAGACAATAGAGGGGCTGATGTTTGACAAAACTGTAATGACATGTCTGAGAGCAGGCCCATGCAGTTAGCATTTTCTTCCCCAATACAGCAAATTACTCAGCAAGGGCAGAAAGTCTTGGCAGAATTAATCACTACCTGGGAAACAATTTCACACTAGAATAAACAGAAGAGAGAGAGAATAATAAATTCATTGCATTGTCCAGTTCTTAACCTGGGCCTTGATATATATTAAAAAACAAGTCAATTATTTTCAGCAATGACAGAAACTCATCTTGTTTGGAAAAATAAGATAAAGAGGTCTGGGGGTGGAGAACCAGCTATCTGAGGAGAGACGTCCTGAGATGATAAATATCTAATGTCAAGCTTTTGCTCAGCCACAGGCTTCTGAGGACAAGATGCAGCCAACTTGGTTATGTCTGAGAAACAGAGGAAAGAAGAGCCCAGAATGTTAGAAGAGGAAAGAATATCCATTACAAGGGAATCGTTATAAAATATAGAAGCAAACCATAAAAAATGTAGATATTTTTCAATAAAACCATCCCATCTCTCTGCAGGATTCAGTTCCTGCTTCCACATTCTGTGCAGTGTCAAGAGGCATTTAGCTTTCTGTGAGGAATCAAAACAGGAAGATGTACTTACTTCCGAAGACAAAGCGGGGCTGCTCTCTTCATCGTCTGCTGGACAGATGGACTTTCTGTATTGATGTAAAAGCACTCAAGGGGCATTTGAAAGAAAAAACTTATATTCTAAAGTAAATGGGTTTTCATACCTATAGATTCATGATGCAAGCAAATAAAAGCCACTGTACCTTTGATTCCTGGGTCTTTGAAGCTGTATGTGCTGACAGACTCCCAGGCTTTCTGGGTGAGACGCTAGAGCACGTGGCATGGGAAGTGATCAAATCAAAGTCTAGGCAATGGAGGTTTTGTAACAAGCCAGAATTGCTTTCTCCATCTAAGATGATGGTTGAAATGCTCCCTGGAGTCTAGAGGGTGTTCTGGAAAACCACTTACAAACTTCAGAGCCTATCATTCTTTTATGGCCTGTAACTCATATGCCATCACCTTGCTCCCAAGGATATATGAGAAAAGCTAGACTATACATTAAGTTGCAGTTAGGGATCTGGTTGGGGCTGGTTGGAAATTGACAGAATGGCTAAGATCTGTCACCTGCTCTCAAGCACCACTTATGTGTTTGATGAAATTCACACATGAAATGTACAAAGGAAAGTACCAGCATGGGCTCCTCCAACGTTAACATGTTTATGGGGAAGAAGGTTATCTATTTGTTACACTGTACACTCAGTTCTGTAAGGAACAAAGTCCCCTTTCTCATTCTCCACTATATCCCCAGCACCGCCATACTGCTTTGCTCATAGTGGCCACATACGCAGTCATTAATAAATAAATGAATAGATCTGTGTTGTTCATTACCAGAAAAGCAGCTCTGTCTTGGATCCCCTTAACCCCCTCTCTAGCGCTTTCCCAGCTCCCTGAGCTGACCAGTCCAGCAGAAGATGACGGAACACAGAACCGAGCCTTCTGGAGGCTCTGGGTCACTGAGAGGGGCCCACTGGGGTCCGGTCCTCGGGAAGGACATGGACTTGGGCTCCCATCGATCCTCCCAGGGACGGGATAAAGCCAAGAGGCTAAAGCAGTGTGTGGTCCAACAGCCAGTGATTAAAGAGGAGAGAGAAGCCAGGAAATTTAAAGCAAGGATCTCCAAATGATAAGAGCTGCATATTTCTTCAATTTCCAAAACCTTTTGTTAAACATTCTAAAAACTTCTTTGGCCTTACACATCCAGAGCCTTTAGTTATGTTGATAAAGAAGGCTTCAAGGTGTGTGTGTGTGTGTGTGTGTGTGGCTGACCCATAAACTTGAAATCAGAATGACTGAAGAAGCTATGAATCAGTAGATTACCCCAGACACAGGCAGCAGATCTCTCAGGACACAGGCTGGCAGGTGGGCCTGCCTCTTGTGAGATGAGTGGGGAGAACTGTGTGCTATGATTAGAGGGAGCTGGAAAAGACTTTTTCCACAAATATTCCTGTCAGCCTGACACAATGCCTGAAATTCCTCATTAGAGTTTACGTTTGGATCTTATATGTTCCCTCCCCAAGTGTCTGCTATTCCCAGGGCTGGAGAGCCCAGGAGCTGCCTTATGCCTGGAACTTGCCTTATGAAATAATGCACCATTTTTCCCACTGAGGCACAGCAAGCTGAGAGCAGCATCCTACTGGAATGGCATGTAGAAGAAAGGTACTTACTGGTGGGGAGCACATAGTTTAACTCAGAAATCCAGGTCCTGGGACAGCAGGGGCCCTGATGCCCAGGACATCAGGGAAGCCACTCTGAGAGCGCAGGGGAAGGAGACAGAAGGAAGGGGCTGTGGGTGCCCCCAGAGAACCCCACTAGACCACAGCCCACTGCACTGCCCCCAGGCCTTGCTCTCTTGGTGCCCATAGCCTTATCTTAGGAGCACCAGGCTTATGTGCACCCAGTGCCATCAGAGAACACTACCACTTCCTCATGCAGCACCCGACAGGGCTCCCAGGTCAACTAACATGTTATTTTTCTGCCGTGGCCTTAGCTCTACTCCCGTGCCCCCACCCCATCCGTGGGGAGTTATGCTTGTGTGTGCGCTGAAGCTAAGCAAAGGCAAACTGCTACTTAATAAAGGCACTTGTGAAAATTTGCTGTGCATGCACTTGTGGGAGCTTGGGAACCACAGTCTAGAAACTCCTGGTATTTTAAGAAGTGGAAACACTCTGTGCTTACACAAGCCATGTGGAGAAGCATTATGAGACCGATTCTTGGGTCAAAGGCAGGGTGTGGGAGTGGGACTTTTGTTTTCCATTGGTTCTGACAAGGAACAATGCTCAAAGGATCAGTCACCTCCTTACACCAGTTGTGGGAAAGTGTGGCACAAAGGGACACACCAGGGCTCAGAGGGAGAGGCTTGTTCAAGGTCAAAGTGTTGTTGGGCTGCCCTGTCCAGGGAGGGCTCTCTGCATGCTAGCCGAGACCTCAACCAGGAGAGGGTTCTTGGCCCTTGTCAAGAAAGAGTTCATGAGCAGGCCAAACAGGTCCAAGACAGAAATCAATTACAGGTGGAGCAAGTTTTTATTAATAAAACAGGAATTTATCTAAGGAAAGTACACACTCAGGAAGGGAGTGCAGGCATGCTTGAAAGGTGAGCGTCTCTTCTTGAATTCTTATAAAAGATTACCTTACTGTTGGGCAGGGGTTCAATGGAATATTCACCAGGATAGGCAGTCTTTTCTCAGAAAACGGGGAGGGTTAGGCGTTACGTCCCCTTTTTGCCCTGATATGGCCAGCCTCAGAACTGTCATGGCACCAAGGGGTGTGATTTTTAATATGTTAATAAGTTCATAATGAACTCTGGGGGGTAACTGTGGGTTACCTTTTTTCCCCATCTAGAATGTAGCTGGTTTGCTTTCCTTCAACATGTTTTGCCATCAGCTAATTTTCCTAGAATCTAGCTGGTGTATTTTTGCTTAACCTGTTTTGCCAGCTGGCCACACAAACTGGCCTCAAGCTGTTTTTGACTCACCCAGGGCGTGTGTCTCTTCCTAAACTATACTGTCTTTGTTGAAAGAACAAGGGTGCAGGCAGAGCCAGGCCTCCAGACCCTCAGCCAGGGATCGCCAGCTGCTGCGAGAGAAGCCGAGGCGGGTCAGAGCTTTCTCGAGCACCAAGCCCCGGTCTTCCCGCAGAGTGCTGGCCCTGCCTGTGCCTCAGCATCCCAAAGCTCACCCTCACTCTATTCCAGTCCTGGCGTGTTAGCCTGGCCCCAGTCTTTGCCACCAGTGAGACAGCCTGGCCTCGCTTCCATCTGTCTATGCTGCCAGAGCAGGAGAGACCATATATCATTTTAATGGGCTCCTTACATTCAGATAGCAGAGGCCTCTAATTTAGTGGTGCTCTCTGAGAGACCAGGAAATCATTACTGACTGGTTTTGTGAGGCCCCTAAGTGTAACCCCCAGAGCCGGCCTCAGCTGATCTGTCTGGTTTTGATGTAGCTGTCCCTTTCTGCCCTGCTCCCAGTCAGAGGCAGCTCTTTGACCCGGCCTTTCTGTTCTGCATCCAGTGGACACTCACTGGACCTCACCTCCTGTATCTCACTGTGATCCATTTCTCATTTCTGGCTTGTACAAACTCCATGATGGAATATGGCCTGTCCCTGGAGGTGCTGTGGGTCACAGCAGTTCCCACAGCCTTGTGTCCCTCCCACCAAATTCCTCCACAGAATGAAGGCAGCTCGGCACCAGCTGATCCAAGCCTCCACCTAGCACTTGCTGACACCCGCTCCTACTCCATGTACAAGTGGGAAAGTCCTCTAGGGCTGCTATGGAGACAGGCAATATTCCCCACGGTCCCCAGGACCCAGGGATGGGCCCTGTGAAGGTGGCCATGGCAGGGTCACTGCTTCCCCTGGGCTGGGGGGACAGGAGCCAGGCAAGGTCAGCACAGACACCAGGAGGGCCTGCTGCTGAGGCCGCCATCACCTGGGGCGTGTGGGGTGTCTGGCTAGGAGGGAGCTTACGTGAGAGGGAAAACGAGCTAGAGGACAGGTGTTCTCACTGTAGTTGTCACATACTAGCCAGGTCCACGTCCAGCCCCACCCACCAACCACAGCAAACCACACTCTCTCTCTGAGCCTCATCTTCCTCTGCTGGGATATCCCTGTCTGCTCAGTGACTGCACTGACAGCTAAAGTAAATACCATCACTTTTAAGGCTGAGTGTCACCTAAGTACTGCTCAGTGGTCCTCCCCTCTTGGGGGCACACTGGTCATGTGCACAGTTATTGGGATGTTCTCTGACTCAGCAGCCCTGCCTCCTAGGGTAGTTCTGGTCCCAGAAAGACAGTCTCTGCCTCACCAGGACCTGTCAGCTGGGCCAGGTTGTCCAGGGAGCCATAGTCCCCCTGGCATCAATTCAGCCAAGGTCAGGACACAGCTGGGTAATAATGTGTGGGGATTTCCTGCCACTGCTATACCCGTGCCACCAGCCCACTGCACCGTGGCATCTGTGGGGCTCAGCTGGCTGAGTCCATAGCGACCTGTTATCACCATCTTTACAGAGGAGGGCTACTGAGGCCAGTCGAGGTGAAGTAACTTCCCCAAGGTTTCACAGGCAGTAGGTGATGGAAACACATTTGAACCTCAACAAGGTGGCTCAGGGCCTGATGCCTCTCCTGCTCCGCTGGACATAATGGGTTAATGGGTTTGGCTGTTTCCAGAACCCACAGGGCCTGGCCTGCTTCCCTGGAATTTCCCACAGAACAGCCTCTATGCTGGTCAATACCCACTCCCCTCTGGAAGAAATCAGCCCCCCTCACCGAAGAAAGGGACAGTGAGGTCATTCAGTGCGCCCTCAGTGTCCAGGACCAAACCACCAATCCTACGGAGAGACACTTCCCTGTTTATACGTGGACTAAAGCCCCCTCCCAGGCCTGGTTTCCTGCCTCACAGTCAGTCTCTTCCAAGAGAAGGGTAGTATGACTCTTTTTTGCTTAGTTCATTTATTCTAATAGTGGGGTCTTTAGGATGTTCTATATGCAAGATTATGTCATCTGCAAGTAGTGACAATTTTATTTCTTCCTTACCAATGTGGATGTCTTTTATTTCAAAGGACAACGTACTGAATGGAGGAATGTATTTGCAAATGATTTATCTTTTATAGAGGTTGATATTCAAAAAATAGAGAACTCATACAATGCAACATCAAAAAAACAAACAATCCATTAAAAAATGGGCAAAGGAACTGAATAGACATTTTTTTCCCCAGAGAAGACATACAGATGACCAACAGACATGAAAAGATGCTCAGTATTATTAATCATCAGGGAAATACAATATTTTGAGTTACACTGGTTGATTTTCTTACGGTGAGCCACCCTTGCATTCTGGGATAAAGCCCAATTGGTCATAGTGAAAAATCCTTTTAACATACTGTTGGATTCAATTTGCTAATATTTTGCTAAGGATTTTTACATCTATAGTTATAACGGCTATTGGTCTACAATTGTCTTTTCTTGTGATATTTTTATCTGGTTTTGGTGTCAGGGTAGTGATGGCCTTACAGAATAAGTTAGGAAGTATTCCCTCAGATACAACTCTTTAGAAGAATTTAAGAAAGATTGCTCTTAATTATTCTTTAAATATTTGGAGGAATTCATCTGGCCTAGAAATTTTATTGCTAGAAAGTTTTGATTGTTGATTCAATCTCCCTATTAGTTATATATCTATTCAGACTTTGTGTTTCTTCATGATTCATAATATCTTGTGTATTTCTAGGAATTTGATGATGTCACATAGATTCTCCATTTTTTTGCTGTACAATTTTTCATAGTACTCAAAAACTACATTTTTGTAATTGTCACATCCTTTCTTTCATTTTTGATTTTAGTTATTTGAGTTTTCTGTTTTCTTAGTCAAGCAAGCAAAAGATTTGTCAATTTTGCTGGCCTTATCAAAAAAAACAATTCTTGGTTTTGTTGATTTTCTCTTTTTTTTTTATTCTTTGTTGTTTTTCTATTCTCTATTTTATTTATTTCTTCTGTAATATTTATTTTCTTCCTCCTGCTATCTTTGGGTTTAGTGTGTTCTTCTTTTTCTTGTTTCTTAAGATGTAAAGAGTCAGGTTTGATTATAACTTATTTTTTGATGTAAGCATTTGTAGTAAAAATTTCTTTATTGTGTTACTTTTGCTGCATCCCATAAGTTTTGGTGTAATGTGTTTTCATTTTCAAAGGTCTCAAGATATTTTTGTGATTCTTTCTTTGCCCTATAGTTTGTGTGTTGTTTAATTTCTATATATTTGTGAACTTTCAATTTTCCTTCTATTATTAACTTCTAACTTCATCCCATTATGGTCAGAGAAGATATATTGTATTATACCTGTATATTTGAATATAATAAAACTTGTTTGTTACCTAACATATGGTCTATCCTGAAGAATTTCCCATTTTGCACTTGAGGAGAATGTGCATTCTCCTGGTTTTGAGTAGCATGTTTATATGCCTGTTTGGTCTTGTTGATTTATAGTGTCATCAGGTCCTCTCTTTCTCTATTTATCTCTGTTTATCTGTCATTGAAAATGAGATATTGAAAAATCCAACCACTGTGGTAGAACTATTCCTAATTCTGTCATTGTTTGCTTCATACATTTTTAGTGTTATTAGGTGTGTAGTTTTTTATAATTGTCATGTCTTCTTGTTGTATTGAACCTCTCATTAATATATAATATCCTTACCTCTTGTAACCTCTGTTAATAAACCCTATTTTGTCTGATACTGGTATAACCACCCAGCTCCTTTTTTTTTACTACTTGTGCAAAATACCTTTTTCCACACTTTCACTTTCAACCTACTTGTGTCTTTGGATATAAATTGAGTCCCTTGTTAATGGTATGTTTTGTATTATTTTTACATCATTTTTTCAGTCTCTGCCTTTAGATTAGAGACTTAATAATTTACATAGAAAGTAATTATTGATAAAAAAGAGAACAGCATTTTGCTATTTATGAGCCTTATAGATTTTGGGTTCCTCATTTCTTCTATTATCTTTTTTTTTTTCTGTGTGTTGATTTTTTTTTATGTAGTAAAACTTTTGATTTTTTTCTTGTTTCCCTTTTTAATGTATTCTATGCAGATTTTGTTTGTGATTACCATGGATACTATATTTAATGTTTTAGTTATAGGAATCTAACTTGAATTTATATAAACTTAAACTTCATTATCATACATTATAAAAGCTAGCATTACTGTAATTTGGTTTATAATTCCATGTTTTATTTTCTACATGACTTCAAAGACAAATAATAATCAATGTGATCGGGCACACAATTCATAAGGATGTAATCTTTGACATCAGCAACAGAAAAAAGGGAGATGGCTCTGTACAGGAGTTGAGGTTTTGAATGATAATGAAGTTAAGTTTGTATAAATTCAAGTTAGATTCCTGTAACTAAAATATTAAATATAATATTCATGGTGACAGAGGGGGACAGGACAAGCAGGTGAAATGAGGGAGGTACTGTTAATGATTCCAATTCCCTGCCTGCACAGCTGGGGAGGGGGAGGGATAGCCATGGATTACTGGGGAAGGGGCAGAGGAGGGTAGTCAGGAGGCAACCTGGGAATAAAACCAAAGAAAAATACTCCAAATGGGGAGGAGAAGTTCCAGGAGGGGTAATGGGAAAGCCCAGAGTGTGGAAGTCCCAGTACCCGCTGGGCTCTGGCCACAAGGACTGTTCATAGAACACCAATTTGTTCAGGATGACCTGTGGATGGCCAAAGCCATCAGGACTTCAGGGCAGCCAGGGTACATTTTAAAGGTCTGAGAGTCAATTGGGAACTACAGTCTGGAATAGCTTGCAGAGAACACCAACTCATTTACAGTAAGGTGATTTATTAGCTCGTGTTCCCAGAAAGCAGAGCCTGAGCAGGGGGTTGCATGCTATTTCTCTCAGGCAGGGCAAAAGCAGGCAAGCAGGCAGTCAAGCACAGGTCCATGTCACTGAGCTGGAAGTCCTGGTTTTACTACAGGGTGATTCTGGGAGCCACCCCTGACAAGCCACCTAAACCATGTCCCAAGAACATGTGTCAGGGGGAGATAGGGGGGATTTTATTCCCCACACCCACATACCAGTGTCTTACCAGGACAGCCCAACCCTTCCTCTCACACTTCCCGATGGCCCTGTTAGAGACCACACTGGTCTAAGAGTATTGCCACCTCATCATAACCAGAAGCCTGAGGGCCAGGACAGAAGGGAGGGCAGGGCAGCAAGGCTGGGCACTGTCCAGTCACGTCCTCCTGAAGTGCTTGCAATGTTGGCCCCCACAGCCACACCTGGGACTGGAACAAAGGTCAAGGTGCCAGGAGACAGGTGAGGAGGGAGAATCCAGTGTGGCTGCTGGGAAGAATCAGAGTGAGGCATCCATGTGCTGAGGAGACCAAGCCCCACTGGGCTGAATTCTACCTCTGACCTTGGCTTCCACAAGGCCCAGGGTTGGTGCTGGGTATGGAGGCATTGCTTCTGCTGTCTCTGTTCACTATGGGAACACACATGCCACCCTTCAGTCACTTACATTATAGGGAGGAGAGGAGTCAGGACATGGAGACTCCAAAAGGGCTGAAGATCCCATCATCTAAATGTGGCTCTGGAAGGTGCTTGGCCTGTCCTTGCCAGTACATCTGCCTCCTTCTGATGTTTGCATCATTTGAATCTTATAAGGATCATTGGGGCTTGAATACTCAATAACGCCTAGTGTATATAGAGGATTAAGAATTAGCTCTGGGAAAACCCCAAAACCTATAGATATGGGGGCAGTTTGTGAAATGGGCAGTGGCTAAGTCTGACAGCAAGACTCAGGACTTGCTGTTTTCCATCTGCTCCTGCAGAAGCAGAACAAAGAGTGACTCAGAGAGTCCCCTTCCGCGGATCTCTCCCCTTCCGCCGCTGGAGCTGGAGCCCCACGCTCAGGAGGCAGGGAGGGCGGGCCTAAGAACATGCCTTCCTAGTGGCTGCGTGTGACGGGAGGCAATTTGGACAGCTTGCTCCTAGGGCCCAGTGGGCCCACAGCGGAACCAACTCTAATTTACTGTATGTCCATACTGGGAAATTTTGACCACTTTTTTTGAGGTATGGGGGCTCACTGATTCCCTGGGACAACTGGCTCCCCCTTGAAATCCTGTCTCAACGTCCAGGTTCGCTCACAGGCCAGGGAGGAGGAGGCGGTCTTGCCCTGGCCTCCCGTTGAGGTTCATTGTCGCCATCTTTATGGAGGACTCTCCTTATGTCATGGACGTGTTTGTTTTAACTCTCACTACCCTGTAAGAAAGGAGTCGTTATCCCCATTTTGCAGATGAGGAAATTGAATCTTGGGTGTGTTAACTGCCTAGAAAGAGAGGAAAGGTGACAGAAACAAGATGTGAGGCCAATGCTCAACCCCAGGAGCAGAATTCACAACCACCCTATATTCTTGGGTCTTGAGCAATAAAAACGAAAGAAAATACTGCATCTTTGGGTGGGATTTAATAAGATTTGCATCTGAAAAGGGAGAGTCAAGTTGTTTTTGGCTTTTCATGTACATATCCACCTGCAGTTAGAAGAGAGGTTTTGTGTCTTTCTTATTCAGCTTCAAAGGGTCAGGGGAGGGTTTAACTCAGGGAAACTCAGGGCAAATGCACTGTCAGCAAGAAGCACATCTGTGGCGGCTTCCTACTGTGCTTACGTTGGAGGTTTTTGTTTTTGTTTTCCATGTCAAAGCAAAAATAATTTCTAATTTTTTAATCTAAGGATGTCCAATATCAGACCCTCTGGGGCCTGCTGATGCTCAGCTAAGTTAAAAACACAGCTTCCTTCAGTCCTCAGGGCTCTTGCAGCCTCTCAGGGAAAGAGACTGAGGCACACTTGAGTCCAGACATGGTTGTAACTGGTTTCCAGATGCTTCTGTAACTTCCCACCTGAGACCTGCTCCACAGTGTGCATGACTCTGTGCATGGAGTGATCTCAGGGTGTGTATGAGAGACAGAGAGACAGAGACAGAGAAAGAAAGACTTTCCTTCCATTGAATGATTCAGTCCAGGGAGCTGTAAGAATATACCTGGTGACCCCAGATGATAACAGGTGATGGTATGCTTATTTTTTTCTCCCAGAGTCTTTCTTTGAGTATCTTAACAATTTTCCCTTTTGTGTGATCATGAATGAAATGCTTACATCTCTGTATGTATCAAACTGCAGTTTGAACCTAAAATGCATCTTTCCAAAATTGTTTGTGGCCCATCCCCGTACCTTTGAACTCTAGCCTTTGTGGACACAGTGGAATACTTCAATAATAACATGGTCTGATTACACTGTCAGAACCATCCCTGAATCCTGATGAGAAAGATAGGCAAGTCATCAATGTCTAATACATACTCAGCTGCTTTTTCAAGTAATGCCTGGCCCCGCTTCCACCCTGCAAAGACCCTCCTCTCAGAGGCCTGCAGAACCCTGCTTCTCCAGGATCAGGCTGGCAGGGAGGTGAGGAACAGATGGGAGACCCTGCACCCCTCATCAAGTTGCCAAACTTAGAAACAGAGAGAAGGGCGGAACCCCTGTCAAACCCCTTCCTTCACAAAGACATACTTATGCATGTTCCCATAGCTACATACCCAGAGCCTCACAGATGCAGGTGATAAAATAAAAACCATCTGTTTGGAATATATCCAAGGTTTAGATTGAAAATCCCCAAATCTTTAAAGAGACTTTAGCTTCAGATAGAGACTAGATATTTGCAAAGGTGGCCATCACAAAGTGTGGATGCTATGATCCTGTCTCCGGGGGGCCTTTAGCAAGTGACCCCACTGTTTCAAGCAGACTGCAGTCAGCTGATCAAGCTCCCAGCTCCCTGCAGGACCACACTTACTCACTGGCTGGAATCAGGGCCCCATGCTCAGCCCCAGGTCCTTCCTCTGCACTCATTTCATCTCCCACATCAGCTCTTACTCACATGAATGTGGGAGTTTCCCTTCCACCTCCTTTTCTTACCTCATTCTATATCACAGGTTGTACCTAGCATAGTGTGGGGCCAGGTAGTCCCAAGAAATGCTACCTGATCAGCTGTGCGCAGTCCCCCTCAGCTTCATGTCCCACAGGCATCTCAGCCTGTGCCTACGTGTTCTGCTTTGGAGGGGCCAGCATCTCATGTGGATGCCAGCCTTGTCCAGCTGTGGCACTCATGGGGCTGTGCAGCTATGACAGTATCAGCCCCAGCGCTGGCTTCCAGGGTTTGGACAGCCCTGGTGAGAGGAGGCTCATTGGGTTTGTAATTTGCCCAAATCAGGATCACACATGTGCAAAGAAAGGGTGGTGAGCACAGGGCAGGGGAGAAAGGACACACCAGGGGATAGGAAAGGAAATGTTAAACCTCTCAAATCATTTGACATATTCTTTGCCTATCTCTCCTGCCCTCTCTCAGCCTCCTGGGATCTGAAAACCGGGCATCAGATAAAAACCATTGCTCTCCTCAGTTCTCGATTCCTCTGTGTTCAGCTCTGAAAGGGTCAGCTATGAGTCAGCATTTACAACCTACTCATTCCACTGAAGCTCTAAGCAAAGCAGTATCTCACTAAGTCAATGCCCCTGATTTCATTTCTATTTGTTTATTTACCTTTGAGCAATGCACAAAGCACATTTATCAATTCCCGTCTCTCCCTTAAGGCTGTTCTCAGTAATGATGCCACAGGACCTAAAGAGACAGGCTCAGCCACAGTGGTTTTCCAATCTACACTGGCATCAGTTCTGGCCCTCAGCTAATGTGATCTGAAAGAAGATTTCAGGGCCCCTATCAATGCCTCATGTGAGCACAACAGAGCCTCTTGTGCACCTGGAGGGCCATGGGGAAGCAGTGTCCAGACTCAGAAGGGCTGACAAACTGCAATCCCCATTAATTCAAAAGAACTCTTTTAATGGCTTTAAAAAGGAATTCCTGCTGGGCAAGAGATTAAAGATGGCAGTGTGAGAGATGAGACAGAGGCCTCCTCCCAAACCACATATAATATGAATATATAATTAATACAACTAATTCTGAAAGAGCAACAGGAAAGAAGGCTGCGCCAGACTGCATACACCTAAAGAAAAGAACAAACCTCACGGAACAGGGTAACATACCAAAGCTGTGATCTGGTGGGACCCAAGCCTTTCCCCCACCCCAACTCACCGGCAGGAGGAAGAGAAACACAGCAGGGAGGGAGTAGAGGCTTGAGACTGCTGAACACCTAGGCCTGAAGATCTGCTCTGGAAGCAGGAACCAACATTGCATGGTGCTCTGTTGATTAGTGGGGTTGGAAAGCTAAGACAAGCAGAATACCTGGAGAGACTGAGACTCCAGCCACTTCTGGCAAACAGGGATCCATATCTGGCTCTCTGGAACAAAAGAAAGGTGGACAGTCTGAGACACTTCCTAATAGTGAGAGGGTTGCTAAAGGGGCAAGGATTGCATGGAGCTTACTGCTCAGGAGAAAGTACAGGTAGACAAAACTGTCTGGGCTCACTTTGCCCAACAGGTTGGGAATTTTCAGGAGCTTCAGGTGCTCCATCCCACTGGCTAGCTACACAACTCCAAGGCACCACACTGTGATAGGCAGCCTGTTGCACTTTCCTCCTGGCCAGCCCACATCTGGCTCACAAACTGGCAGCCCCTGCCAAGGCGTCAGGCCAGCCAGAAGGAAGCCCCGCCTACGGCAGCTACAAATGCACAGCACAGACGCTTACACCTGTGTGTTCGGCCCATTGGTTCTGGTAGTGGAGACAGGCATAACAGCCGGGAAGCAGGAAACAACTCTTTCCTCCCCCACAGGCACCAGTACCACTTTCCTGCGACCCCTGACATCGCACCACGCACTGAACAACTCCAGACAGTAGAGCTTCTGGGCACTAGAGGGCGCCACATACAAATATGAAACGTCAAAGGAACCTAGTTCAAACCAAAATTCCACAAACACGAGAAAAAGGGTCAAGTGAAACTGAACTCAGCAATCTTCCTGAAAGAGATTTCAGAATAAAAATCATAAACATGCTCATGGAAGTACAGAAAAATATTCAAGAACTCAGGAACGAATTCATGACAGAGATCCAATCATTGCATAATACAATGGAGGGATTTAAGAGCAGATAATATATGGTGGAGGAGACGATAAATGAAATAGAAATTAGAGAAGAGGAATAAAAAGAAGGTGAGGCACAGAGAGAAAAAAGGATGTCTAGGAATGAAAAAATATTGAGAGAACTGTGTGACCGATCCAACCAGAACAATATTTGTATTATAAAGGTACCAGAAGAAGAAGAGAGAGAAAAAGGGATAGAAAGTATCTAGGAGCAAAAAATTGCTGAAAACTCTGGGTAAGGACGTAGTCTCTCAGGCCATGGAGGTGCACAGATCTCACAACACAAGGGACCCAAGGAAGACAAGACATAAAATAATTAAAGACATATAATAATTAAAATGGCGAAGATAAAGGATAAGGCAGACTATTAAAAGTAGCCAGACAGAGAAAAAAGATCACATACAAAGGAAAACCCATCAAGCTATCATCAGATTTCTCAACAGAAACCTAACAAGCCAGAAGGGAGTGACATGATACATTTAATGCAATGAAGCTGAAGGGCCTTGAACCAAGAATACTCTACCCAGCAAGGTTATCATTTACTTTGAAGGAGGGATTAAACAATTTCCAGACAAGCAAAAGCTGATAGAATTCACCTCCGCAAACCATCTCTATAGTGTATTTTGGAGGGACTTTATAGATTGAAGTGTTCCTAAGGCTAAATAGCTGTCACCAGAGGGAATAAAACCACAGTAAAGAAAGTAGAACAATTAATTGCTAAGCAAATGCAAAATTAAATCAACTACCCCCAAAGTCAGTCAAACAGTACAGAATATGATACCTAATATATAAAGAATGGAGGAGGAAGAAAAAGGAGGAGAAAAAAAAGAACCTTTAGATTGTGTTTATAATAGCATATTAAGTGAGTTAAGTTAGACTCTTAGATAATAAGGAAGTAACCCTTGAACCTGTGGTAACCACGAATCTAAAGCCTGCAATGGCAATAAGTATATATCTATTGATAATCACCCTAAATGTAAATGGTCTGAATGCACCAATCAAAAGACATAAAGTCACTGAATGGATAAAAAACAAGACCTGTCTGTATGCTGCCTAGAAGAGACTCACTTCAAACCCAAAGAATACACAGACTGAAAGTGAAGGGATGGAAAAAGATATTTCATGCAACTAATAGGGAGAAAAAAGCAGGAGTTGCAGTACTTGTATCAGACAAAATAGACTTCAAAACAAAGAAAGTCACAAGAGATAAAGAAGGACATTACATAATGATAAAGGGGTCAGTCCAACAAGAGGATATAACCATTATAAATACCTATGCGCCCAACACAGGAGCACCTACATATGTGAAACAAATACTAACAGAATTAAAAGGGGAAGTAGAATGCTATGCATTCATTTTAGGAGACTTCAACACTCCACTCACTCCAAAGGACAGATCAATCACACAGAAAATAAGTAAGGAGACAGAGGCATTGAATAACACATTAAGAACTAATGGACCAAACAGATATCTACAGAACTCTACACCCAAAGCAGCAAGATACACATTCTTCTCAAGTGCACATGGAACATTTTCAAGGATATATCATATTCTAGGCCACAAGCAGAGCCTCAGTAAATTCAAAAAGATTGAAATTGTACCAACCAGCTTCTCAGATCACAAAGGTATGAAACTAGAAATAAATTATGCAAAGAAAACAAAAAATCCCACAAACACATGGAGGTTTAACAACATGCTCCTAAATAATCAATGTGTCAATTATCAAATAAAAACAGAGATCAAGCAATATATGGAGACAAATGACAACAGTAATTCAACACCGCAAAATCTGTGGGACACAGGGAAGGCCGTGCTAAGAGGGAAGTATATTGCAATACAGGCCTACCTCAGGAAAGAAGAAGAATCCCATATGAACAGTCTAAACTCACAATTAATGAAACTAGACAAAGAAGAACAAATGAGGCCCAAAGTCAGTAGAAGGAGGTACATAATAAAGCTTAGAGCAGAAATAAATAAAATCAAGAAGAATAAAACAATAGAAAAAAATCAATGAGAGCAGGAGCTTGTTCTTGGAGAAAATAAACAAAATATATAAACCCCTGGCCAAACTTATCAAGAAAAAAGAGTCTACACGAAGAAACAGAATCAGAAATGAGAAAGGAAAAATCACTATGGCCACCACAGAAATACAAAGAATTATTAGAGAATACTATGAAAAATTATATGCTGAAGAGACTGGGGAGGGTGGGTGGGAAGGGAGGAGGAAGGGGAATAAGGAGCACTACGATTAGCACACATAACATAGGGGGGGTCACAGGGAAGGCAGTATAGCACAGAGAACACACGTAGTGACTCTATAGCATCTTACTGCACTGATGGACAGTGACAGTAATGGGGTATATGGTGGGGTCTTGATAACGGGGAGAATCTATTAACCATAATGATGCTCATGTGATTTTATATTAATGATACCAAAATTTAAAAAAATTATATGCTAACAAACTGGATAACCTAGAAAAAATGGACAACTTTCTAGAAAAATACAACCTTCCAAGGCTGACCCAGAAAGAAACAGAAAATCTGCGCAGACCAATTACTAGCAATTAAATTGAATTGGTAATCAAAAAACTACCTAAGAATAAAACTCCTGGAGCAGATGGCTTCACTGCTGAATTTTGTCAAACATTTAGTGAAGACTTAATACCCATACTCCTTAAAGTTTTCCAAAAAGTAGAAGAGGAGGGAATACTCCCAAACTCATTCTATGAGGCCAGCATCACTCTAATACCAAAACCAGGCAAAGACACCATAAAAAAAGAAAATCACAGATGAATATACCTGATGAACACAGATGCAAAAATACTCAACAAAATATTAGCAAACTGAGTTCAAAAATACATCAAAAAGATCACCCATCATGACCCAAGTAGGATTTATTCCAGTGATGCAAGGACGGTACAATATTAGAAAATCCATCAATATCATCCACAACATCAACAAAAAGAAGGACAAAAACCACATGATCATCTCCATAGATGCTGAAAAAACATTCGACAAAATTCAACATCCATTCATGATAAAAACTCTCAACAAAATGGGTATAGAGGGCAAGTACCTCAAAAGGTACTTTTTTTTTTAGTTTTCAGATTTCAACTTTTTAATCAACTCTATGAAGAATATCCTAAACACTACATGAAATACAACAGATATTTTTTTCTTCATTAAAAAAATGACCTTCAAATATCTTTAAGCAACTTCTATATAATCAGGGCAGTGATGTTGAGTAAAACACACCTCTAAGTTATTCTTGATGTCTTGTTCGGAAACTGCTTCCTAACCATGATGATAAACATTGTGTAAAGGTTTTAAAAATGTCCCTAGATACACATTATTAAAAAAAGAATCAGTCTGGCTATTTTTTCTTGCCAGAACCAATAATCCTGAGAGCCCAAACTCAAAAATTGGGAAAATGAAAAACACCCAGACTCTATAAATGTCCCAGAATTTGTCTTTACACGGGAGAAAAAAAAAATTAAAACACGTTAACTTTCCAAAAGGTCTTTAACAAACCACCTTGGGAGCTCAATTCAGAAAC
Organism: Smutsia gigantea; assembly: GCA_032199065.1. NCBI lineage: Eukaryota > Metazoa > Chordata > Mammalia > Pholidota > Manidae > Smutsia > Smutsia gigantea. The sequence continues at coordinate 14,032 of JAVSCE010013539.1, read as the reverse complement.
AAAGTTGGTGTACTAAACCAGGCGTTTTTCAGTGCAGCTCCAAAAACCTTTATAAATACAGCCATTTGGAAGGACGATCCTGGATCAGAAATTGTTTTATTCCTTGTGTATATTAGGTGTACAGGCCTCATCTCAGTTGTCGTAATTGTCTCTGTAATTTCCTCCAGAGTAGCGGTCATAACCACCCTGGCTTCTGCCACCATAGTCTCTGGACCTTCCATATCTGTATCCGTATCCTCCAGGTCCACTGTCATACCTGCCATTCCCATAGCCCTGGTCCCCACCACCTCTAGAGTAGCTACGACCACGCCCAAGGGGCCCTAAGGCACCTCCTCTGGTTCCACGGGCAGACTTGGCCGCGTGATCAACACGGATCTGGCGACCGTCCAGAGACTCTCCATTCATGGCTCTCATGGCATCTGAAGCATGCTCTGGATTGGTGAAGGTGGTGAAGCCAAAACCCCGGGATCGCTGAGTCTCCCGGTCCTTGACAACGACCACCTCAGAAATAGGCCCGAAGCTGCTGAAGTGGTTTTCCAGAGCCTTCTCATCAGTGTTGAAGTTGAGCCCTCCCACAAAGAGTTTCCCTTCTTCAGAGGACATGGCAGTGAATTGGGAGTCCTGGAAGTTAAGAAGGAGATGACAAACCCACAGCCAACGTTATACTTAACAGTGAGAAGCTGAAAGCTTTTCCTTTAAGATTGGGAACAAGACAAGGATACCCACTCTCCCCACTTTTATTCAGCATAGTTCTGGAGATCCTAGCCATGGCAATCAGACAACACAAATAAATAAAAGGCATCCATATTGGTAAGGAAGAAGTTAAAATGTCCCTGTTTGCACATGACATGATATTGTACATAAAACACTCTAAAGAATCCACTCCAAAACTACTAGATCTAATATCTGAATTCAGCAAAGTTGCAGGATACAAAATTAATACACAGAAATCTGTTGCATTCCTATACACTAACTAGCATAAAGAGAAATCAGAAAAACAGTTCCATTCACAATTGCATCAAAAAGAATAAAATACCTAGGAATAAACCTGATGGAGGAAGTGAAAGACCTATACTTTGAAAACTACAAGACACTCATGAGAGAAACTAAAGAAGATACAAATAGATGGAAACCCATCATGTGCTCATAGATAGGAATAATTAATATTGTCAAAATGGCCAACCTGCCTAAAGCAATCTACAGATTGAATGCAATCCCTATCAAAACACCAAGAGCATTCTTCAACGAACTAGAACAAATAGTTCTAAAATTCTTACGGAACCACAAAAGACCCCGGATAGCCAAAGCAATCCTGAAAAGAAAGAATAAAGCTGGGGAGATTATGCTCCCTGACTTCAAGCTCTACTACAAAGCCACAGCAATCAAGACAATTTGGTACTGGTACAAGAACAGAACCATAGACCAATGGAACAGACTAGAGTCCAGAGTATATATGGTCAATTAATATACAGTAAAGGAGCCATGGATATACAATGGGGAAATGACAGCCTCTTCAACAACTAGTGATGGGAAAACTGGACAGCTACATGGAAGAGAATGAAAATGGATTATTGACTAACCCCATACACAAAAGTAAACTTGAAATGGATGAAAGATCTGAATGTAAGTCATGAAACCATAAAATTCTTAGAAGACAACATAGGCAAAAATCTCCTGAATATAAATATGAGCAACTTTTTCCTGAATGCATCTGCTTGGGCAAGGGAAACAAAAGAAAAAATGAACACATGGGACTACATCAAGCTAAAAAGCTTCTGTACAGCAAATGACATCATCATCAGAACAAAAAGGCATCCTACATTATGGGAGAATATATTTGTAAATGACATATCCGACAGAGGGTTAACATCCACAATATATAAAGAACTCACATGCCTCAACAACCAAAAAGCAAATAACCCTATTAAAAAATGGGTGGAGGATCTGAACAGACAATTCTCCAAAGAAAGAATTCAGTATGGCCAACAGGTACATGAAAAGATGCTCCACATCACTAATTATTATGGAAATGCAAATTAAAACCACAGTGAGATATCAACTCACACTAGTTAGGATGGCCAACATAAAAAAGACTAGGGACAACAAACGCTGGTGAGGACGTGGAGAAAGGGGAACCCTCCTACACTGCTGGTAGGAATGTAATCTAGTTCAACCATTGTGGAAAGCAGTATGGAGGTTCCTCAAAAAACTCAAAATAGAAATACCATTTGACCCAGGAATTCCACTTCTAGGAATTTACCCAAAGAATACAAATTCTCAGATTCAAAAAGACATATGCATCCCTATGTTTATTGCAGCACTATTTACAATAACCAAGATATGGAAGCAATCTAAGTGTCCATCAGTAGATGAATGGATAAAGAAGAGGTGGTAAATATACACAATGGAATACTATTCAACCATAAGAAAGAAACAAATCCTACCGTATGCAAAAATATGGATGGAGCTGGAGGATATTATGCTCAGTGAAATTAGCCAGGTGGAGAAGGACAAGTATCAAATGATTTCCCTCATTGTGGAGTATAACAATGAAGTAAAACTGAAGGAACAAAATAGCAGCAGACTCACACACTCCAAGAAAGGACTAGTGGTTACCAAAGGGGAGGGGCAGGGGAGGGTGGGTGAGGAGGGAGGGAGAAGGATATTGAGGGGTATTATGATTAGCACACATGGTGTGGAGTGTAATGCGGAAGACAGTGTAGCACAGAGTAGGTAAATAGTGACTCTGTGACATCTTACTACACTGATGGACAGTGACTGCGATGGGGTATGGTGGGGACTCAATATGGGTGAATATAGTAACCACATTGTTTTTCATGTGAAACCTTCATAAGAGTGTATATCAATAATACCTTAATAAAAGGAATGCCTGCTGGACTCAGCCCAGGTAACTTTAATCACATTGTGTTCTCTGCTGGGGATCGTAAGCCCAATGGTGGAGGCAGAGACAGCTGACAGGTGACAGCTCTGTCCTTAAGGTCTGAGAGACACCAACTCCCTCCTACTGGGAAATCCATCCTTTGTGTAGCTACTAAGGTGGACTTTGCTCCCAGCTATGTTGCAAACTTGCAAATCAATTCTCAGGGTTTGATAACCTGCTTACATTTAACTTATGCCTTGACAGTGCATTCAGGAATACTAATAAAGCTAGAGGAACAAATCATTGCCTGTTACCACACCAGATACTTTCTACAAGTTGTCTTATCAAATCCTCACAATCACCTTGGGATGTAAATAACCCCCATGTTATATAAGTAAAATGCAGGGTCACAGGGATTATGTAATTTACCCAAGGTCATAGCACTAGGCAGAGGCAATTCTATGATCTGATCTCAGGTCTATCAAAAGGTCACACAGTTTTCTACCCACACCAATGTCTTGCATGATAACATCAGTGTGACACGATAATATATTGAAATACTAATTTGTGCTATGTTACTAATATTTTTGTCTCCTGTCACTATGTATGCAGGCAGAGTCAGCTCGATGGCTTGAGAGACTATCTCCTTCCCCAGATTGGGGAATTTTTCAGCAATTACCTCCTCAATGACACTTGCTATCCCTTTTTCTCTCTTCTTCTTCTGGTACCCCTATTATGTGAATACTGTTCTGCTTGGATTGGTCACACTGTTCTCTCAATATTCTTTCATTCTTAGAGATTCTTTATTCTCTCTGTGCCTCAGCTTCTTTGTATTCTTCTTCTCTAATTTCTATGCCATTTACAGTCTCTTCTACTACATCTTATCTGCTTTTAAATCCCCCCATTGTATGTTTCATTTCAGATAACGGAATTTCTTAATGATTGAATCTCCATCTTAAATTTGTTCCTGAGTTCTTGAATATTTTCTGTATCTCCATCAGCATGTTTATGATTTTTTGTTTTGAACTCTCTTTCAGGAAGATTGGTGAGTTCAGTTTCATTTGGCCCTTTTTCTGGGGTTTGTGAAATTTTGGTCTGAACCATGTTCTTTTGACGTTTCATATTTCTGTGTGGTGCCCTCTATTGTGGAGAAGCTCCAGTCTCTGGAGCTGCTCAGCCCCAGAGTGAGGTTGGGAGTTGTAGGGGAGTGGAGCTGGTGCCTGGGGGGAGGGAAGATCTGTTTCCCGATTCTCGTGGGTCCTGCCTGTCTCCCGTATCAGAGCCAGTGGGCCGAGTACACGGGTTTAAGCCTCTGTGCTTGGCGTCTCTATCTGTTGCAGGTGGGGCCTCCCTCTGGCTGGCCTGATGCCAGAGCAGTGACTGACGGTTTGCAACCTGCTGCTGTCAGGCCAGGAGGAAGGCTTGGCAGGCTGTGTATGGTCTTAGAGCTGAGTAGCCAGCCAGGGGGATGGAGCGCCTGAAGCTCCTCAAAGTTCCCAATCTGCTGGGCAGAGTGCACCCAGACAACCTTGTCCCCCTATCCCTTCTCCCGCACAGCAAGCTCCATGCAAACCCCACCCCTTCAGCAGCCCTCTAGCTGCTAGGAAGCCTCTCAGACCACCTGCCTTTCCCTTGTCCAGAGCGGCCGAGTGTGGATCCCGTCCTCCACAAATGGCCAGAATCTGTCTCTCAAGCACTCTGCCTGTCCCAGCTCCCCATCCTCCAGAGCACCACACAATGTAGGTTTCTGCTTGCAAAGCAGATCTCCAGGGCTAGGTGTTCAGCAGTCTCAGGTTTTCACCCCCTCCCCCACTCTGTTTCTCTTTCTCCTGCCGGTGAGCTGGGGTGGGGGAAGGTCTCGGGTCCCGCTGGATCAAGGCTTTGGTACATTACTCTGTTTTGTGAGGTCTTCTCTGTTCGTGAGGTCTGTATGCAGTCTGGTGCAGCCTTCTTTCCTGTTGCTGTTTTAGGGTTAGTTGTATTAACTGTATTTTCACACTATCTGTGGTTTGGAGAGAAGTTCTCTGTCTTGCCTCTCACACTACCATCTTGAATCCAGACTGTTTTTTTAAAATATATAAATTTGGATTGTGTGTTTTTTAAAAAATGCACTCTGCCAATGTATGCATTTCATTTGGGGATTTTAATCATTTGCATTTAAAGCAACTATTGATAGAAAAGGATTTAGTATTGCTTTATTGCTATTTTTTTCTATTTCTTACAGTTTTTGTTCTTAATTTCTCCATTATAGTCTTTATGTTTAGTTGATTTTTTATAGTGACACATTTTTATTCCCTTATTTCCTTTTGTATATATTCCATAGACATTTTATTTGTGTTTATCATGGTGACTATATGTAACATCCTAAAACTATGACAGTCTGTCTTAAAGTGATGCCAACTTAACCTAAATCATGTACAAAAACTCTCCTTTGAAATTTCCTTGCCCATACTATGTTGGTAATACCACAATTCCATTTTATGTAGTGGAACCCATTTTACCTTTCTAGTTATTTTTGTATTCTTGTCTTTTAAATCCCATGTGAGGAAAAATAAAAAGTGGAGTTATAAACTAAAATTACACTAACACTACTTTCTTAAACTTGCCCATATATTTTCCTTTACTGGAGTACTTTATACATCTATATGTCTTAAGTCACTGTCTGTTATGCTCTCATTTCGGTTTGACTCCTTTAGCATTCCTGGTAGGACAGGTCTGCGCTAATGATTTTTAGCCTTTTCTTTCTTGTTTCTTTTTTATTTCTTTTTTTGGCTGTAAAGGTATTAATCTTGCACTCATGTTTAAAAGAGTGATTGATATAAATTCTCAGCTGAGAGGTTTTTTTCTTTCAGTATTTAAATGTATCATCACATTGCCTCTGGTCTGCAAAGGTTCTGCTGAGAAATCTGCTGATTATCTTCCAGAGGCTCCTTTGTATATGAACTTTTTTTCTTGTTGCTTTCAAGATTCTATCTTTGTCTCAAGCTTTCGGCAGTTTAATTAAAATGTATCTCAGCGTGGATCTCTTTGTGTTGATCATACATACAGCTTACAGAATTTCTTGGATTTGTAGGTACATGCCTTTCCTCAAATTTGAGAAGTTTTGGGCCATTATTTCTTTTAATCTCTTTGCCCCTTTCTGTCACTCTCCCCCTTCTGGGACTCCCACACTGTGTGTGTGTATCATTTGATTGTTTGCCATAAATCTCTTTGACTCTCCTCACTTTTCTTCATTCTTTATCCGTTTGTATCCTCAGACTTGATCATTTCAAATGACCTGTCTTCAAGTTTGCTGTTTCTGTATTCTGCCTATTTAAGGATGCTATTAAATCACTCTCGTGAATTTTACATTTTGTTTATTTTATTTTTCAGTTCCAGAATTTCTGTTTGATTCTTTTAAATAATTTGTATATTTTTGTTCTTTTCTCATTTTATTAATATGTCATCTTCCTGATTATCTTTAGTTTGCTGTCTGTGTTTCTTTTAGCTCTTTGAGCACACATAGGACCATTGTTTTACAGTCTTTGTTTAGAAATTCTGATGTCTGTTTTGTTAGGAAGGGTTTTGGAGACTTAATTTGTTCATTTGATTGGGTCACCTTTTTGTGTTTCTTTGTATGTCTTGTGGTCTTGTGTTGAAAATTAGTAGACTGGCTCCATGAAGGGAAAAACTTTCACTAATTATCAGGCTTGATCTTGATTTGGGGTCAGCCTAAGGGAAGACTTTCTGGACATGTTTTTCTGGACATGTGTCTTCCCTAGGCCTTGTATGTACTTTGGTCTGATTCTTCCATATACACGGCTGATTTCAAATGTAATAGTTTCTTTTAGAATGTCATCCCTGCTTCTTCTTGGGGACAGCTGCATTATTCTGTCTGTCACTGTCACTTTTGCTCCAGTCATTTTCAGGTTGGCTGTCCCTTTGTAACCTTCACAAACTGTACCTTCTGCTTCCTGCAGCTTTGCTTAGCATGAGATCTGAACTGTGCTGCCCTTAGCTATATCTGCTCCAAGTTAGGTGATGCAGAAGTCAATCCCTGTGGCAGCCTCCAGAGAGTTAGACAGTTGTAAATTATGTACTCTGTTTTCTCCAGTCCACAGAAAGGAATAAGCATAAGGAAGCTGCCTACCTCAAACCATAGAAAAACCAGATAAGTGGTAGGGCAGGGGTGAATAAAGATGCCTGGAATTTTCTACTGTTAATGCCTTTTTCTTGATTGGGCATTCGCTTGGTTTTTAAAGATCTTTGACTGATTTCCAAAACACTTAGAAAGCTAACTTAGCCAGTCTCTACTTGTTGAGTTAATGTTTCTGTAAGGGAACAAGGGTCTGGAGAGCTTCCTAGTTCATCTTGCTGACATCACTCACTGTTAGTGAGCTACCATTCCTCAACAGCACTGTCCTGTGGATCATATTTGGTTTCTTGCTTTCTTGTTCTTTGCCTCAACACTGCTCATATTGTTGAGTATACACATAGTTTACCACTTCTGACTATTGCGTAGTATTTCTAAATGTGCCCCCACTACATTTATTCCTGCACTTCCATATTTGTGTATAGCTTGTTTACTTTCAACTTCTGATAGCAGACAACATCGTCATAATACCATCATTCAAACTAAACTCTGGAAAGAACATTCATGATAGCATTGTTATAAGCTAGAAATGATTCTGGAAAGAAATTTTGTGTTTTTCTTTCCTGGAGATAGGTAGGGTAAACATTCTGAGATGATTAGATAACCTCTGATTCAAATTAATAGATATGTTATTCCCTTCCCTTATTTTGATATTTACAATCATATGATATACCAGTTTAGTTCCATAAAATCTTTGCTACAGAAATTATATTTTAGCTTTATTTCAAGTCAAATACCCACCTAGTATGTGCATGTCACTTGTGTCCTGGTGATGCCTATTATGTGCCAGACACTAGGTAGGTATGAAAGGCTACATATCCCACTCTGTGGTGGTTAATTCTATGTGTCAGCTTGACTGGGCCATGGCATGCCATGATATTTAGTCATGAATTATTTTGGGTGTGTCTGTAACAATGCTTTTGGAAGAAATAAACATTTGAATCTGTAGATTAAGTAAAGCCTACTGGCCTCCTCATGTGGATGGGCCTCATCCCAACAGCTGAACGCCTGAAGAGAATAAAAAGCCTGACCCTCCAACGAATAAGAGCAATTTCCTTCTGCCTGACTGCCTAGAGCTGAGACATCTGTCTTTTACTGCCTTTGTACTTAAACTCAAGCAACAGATCCTCTTGGGTCTTGAGCCTGAAACTTTGGACTGAAACTAGCCCATCAGCTTTACTGGTTGCCAGGCCCTCAGAATCAGACTAGAACTACAATGTGAACTTGCCTTGAATGCCCACTTGCCGACTGTAGATCTTGGGACTTCTCAGCCTCCACACTCATGTAAGACAATTCTCTATAATAAATCATTCCCTCTAAATTCTTTCTCTTCTCTTTCTCCCTCTCTCTCCCTGGAGATTCCTAACTAACACCCTTTTCACCCTAGCCCACCCTGTATACCCCTCATGTTCCCTACCCCTAGCTTGGGCACATCTCTACTCTTCTCAGGGAACTCTATACAATGGCTTCCCCCTCTACCTGTCTTAGCACAAAGAATATGAGATGTGGAGTCGGAATATCCTGATCTAAAACAAGCAAATTCCTTCATCCATTTAGAATCTAGTAAAAAAGAGCAACTGAAATAATGTCAAAGTGCTCTAGAAGGGTGCAGCTGATTCTGGGCTATCACATATAAGGTTTCTCCATCAAGATTAAATTAGTAGATATGAAATTTGCACTAAGGTGGTAAGAAAAAACTTAGCTTCTCTTGTTTCTTTAAATAACTTTAATTTTTGTTCTGAGTCCCATTCTATAGGACTGGTGGGAGTTTTAACATCATTCCATTTCATGGCTCCTCTAAGTTAGGCAAAGTTCCCATGGTGTGTCTTAGGCCAAAGCATTGGCCAGGACCTTTTAGTCATCAGTTTTCTCCAGTCTGTCCAAAACACCAGAAGTGTCAATCCCCGTGTCCCCTTCAGGTATGGGGTACTGGGGAGTTTGTGTCAGGGCCTGGGATCTCTATCAGGCTGGAGACTGTGGTGTCAAATCCATGTTCCTTTTATTTCACACATCTCCCTTGGTCATCTGTGAACTCCTAGGACACCATAGGAAGCTTAGATGGTCAGTCACTGCCACAGGGCTCCACGTGTCTCTTCTTGACCTCGGTCTTCTCTCCCTCCTACTTCTTGCTCTCTTAAACATCACTTTTTTTCCCTGATGTAGATATTTAACATCCTTTTTTGGATGAGTGTGGGCTTTTGCAATAGGTGTAATGGTGCTTAATAGCAGTCTTCTTTAATTCCCTTCTTGAGAAAAATCCCAGCAGCTACTGAGAAAAAAGATCACATACAAAGGAAAACCCATCAAGCTATCTTCAGATTTCTCAACAGAAACCTTACAGGCCAGAAGGGAGTGGCATGATATATTCAATGCAATAAAGCAGAAGGGCCTCGAACCAAGAATACTCTACCCAATAAGATTACTATTTAAATTTGAAGGAGGAATTAAACAATTTTCAGATAAGCAAAAGCTGAGAGAATTTACCTCCATAAACCACCTCTACAGTGACTCCTATAGATAGATGGAAGTCTTCCTAAGACTAAACAGATGTAACCCAAGGGCTAGACAAAGAGTACAGAATATTATTCATAACATACAAAGAATGGAGAGGAAAAAAAAGGAGGAAAAGAAAAAAAAGAATCTTTAGGTTGTGTTTGTAATAGCATAAGAAGTGAATTAAATTAGACTGTTAGTAAGGGAATTACCCTTGAACCTTTTGTAGCCACAGATCTAAAGTGTGCAATGGCAATAAGTACATACCTATTGATAATCACCCTAAATGTAAATGGTCTGAATACACCAATCAAAAGACGTAGAGTCACTGAATGGATACAAAAACAAGACCCATCTATATGCTGCCTACAAGAGACTCACTTCAAACCTAAAGACATACACAGACTGAAAGTGAAGGGATGGAAAAAGATATTTCATGCAACTAATAGGGAGAAAAAAGCAGGAATTGCAGTACTTGTATCAGACAAAATTGACCTCAAAACAAAGAAAGTCACAAGAGACAAAGAAGGACATTACATAATGATAAAGGGGTCAGTCCAAGAAGAGGATATAACCATTATAAATATCCATGCACCCAACACAGGATCACCTACATATGTAAAACAAATACTAACAGAATTTAAGGGGGAAATAGAATGCAATGCATTCATTTTAGGAAACTTCAACACACCACTCACTCCAAAGGACAGATCAACCAGAGAGAAAATAAATAAAGAGACAGAGGCACAGAATAATGTATTAGAACAGATGGACCTAACAGACATCTACAGAACACTCCATCCAAAAGCAACAGGATACACATTTTTCTCAAGTGCACATGGAACATTTTCAAAAATAGATCATATACTAGGCCACAAAACAAACCTCAGTAAATTCAAAAAGATTGAAATTGTACCAACCAGCTTCTCAGATCACAAAGGAATGAAACTAGAAATAAATTACTCAAAGAAAATGAAAAAGCCCACAAACACATGGAAGCTTAATAACATTTTCCTAAATAATCAAAGAATCAATGACCAAATAAAAACAGAGATCAACCAATATATGGAGACATATGACAACAATAATACAACACCACAAAATTTGTGGGATGCAGCAAAGGCCGTGCTAAGAGAGAAATATATTGCAATAAAGGCCTGCCTCAGGAAAGAAGAATAATCCCAAACAAACAGTCTGAATTCACAATTAATGAAACTAGAAAAGGAAGAACAAATGAGGCCCAAAGTCAGTAGAAGGAGGTACATAATAAAGCTTAGAGCAGAAATAAATAAAACCAAGAAGAATAAAACAATAGAAAGAATCAATGAAAGCAGGAGCTGGTTCTTCAAGAAAATAAACAAAATAGATAAACTAAACCCTGAGCCACACTGATCAAGAAAAAAAGAGAGTCTACACACATAAACAGAATCAGAAATGAGAAAGGAAAAATCACAACAGACAACACAGAAATACAAAGAATTATAAGAGAATCCTATGAAAAATTATATTCTAACAAACTGGATAACCTAGAAGAAATGGACAACTTTCTAGGAAAATACAACTTTCCAAGGCTGACCCAGGAAGAAACAGAAAATCTGAATAGACCAATTAGCAACAAAGAAATTGAATTGGTAATAAAAAAAAACTACCTAAGAACAAAATGCCTCGACCAGATGGTTTCACTGCTCAATTTTATAAAACATTTAGTGAAGACCTAATACCCATCCTCATTAAAGTTTTCCAAAAAGTAGAAGAGGAGGGAATACTCCCAAACTCATTCTACAAGGCCAACATCATTCTAATGCCAAAACCAGGCAAAGACACCACAAAAAAAGAAAATTACAGACCAATATCCCTGATGAAAATAGGTGCAAAAATGCTCAACAAAATATTACCAAACCGAATTAAAAAATACATCAAAAAGATCACCCATCATGACCGAGTAGGATTCATTCCAGGGATGCAAGGATGGTACAACATTCGAAAATTCATCATTATCATCCACTACATCAACAAAAACAAGGACAAAAACCACATGATTATCTCCATAGATGCTGAAAAAGCATTCGACAAAATTCAACATCCATTCATGATAAAAACTCTCAACAAAATGGGTATAGAGGGCAAGTACCTCAACGTAATAAAGGCCATATAAGACAAACCCACAGCCAACATTATACTTAACAGCAAGAAGCTGAATGCTTTTCCTTTAAGATGGGGAACAAGACAAGGATGCCCACTCTCCCCACTTTTATTCAACATAGTACTGGAGGTCCTAGCCATGGCAATCAGACAACACAAAGAAATAAAAGGTATCCAAATTGGTAAGGAAGAAGTCATACTGTCCCTGTTTGCACATGACATGATATTGTACATAAAACACTCTAAAGAATCCACTCCAAAACTACTGGATCTAATATCTGAATTCAGCAAATTTGCGGAGTACAAAATTAATACACAGAAATCTGTTACATTTCTATACACTAACAATGAAATAGCAGAAAGAGAAATGAGGAAAACAATTCCATTCACAGTTGCATCAAAAAGAATAAAATACCTAGAAATAAACCTAAACAAGGAAGTGAAAGACCTATACTCTGAAAACTACAAGACACTCGTGAGAGAAATTAAAGAAGATACAGATAAATGGAAACACATCCCATGCTCATGGATAGGAAGAATTAATATTGTCAAAATGGCCATCCTGCCTAAAGCAACATACAGATTCAATGCAATCCTTATCAAAATACCAACAGCATCCTTCAGTGAACTAGAACAAATAGTTCTAAAATTCATATGAACCACAAAAGACCCCGAATAGGCAACACAATCCTGAGAAGAAAGAATCATGCTGGGGGGATTACGCTCCCTGACTTCAAGCTCTACTACAAATCCACAGTAATCAAGACAATTTGGTACGGGCACAAGAACAGACCCATAGACCAATGGAACAGAATAGAGAGCCCTGATATAAACCCAAGCATACATGGTCAGTTAATATATGATAAAGGAGTCATGGATATTCAATGGGGAAATGACAGCCTCTTCAACAGCTGGTGTTGGCAAAACTGGACAGCTACATGTAAGAGAATGAAACTGGATTATTGTCTAACCCCACATACAAAAGTAAACTCAAAATGGATCAAAGACCTGAATGTAAGTCATGATCCCATAAAACTCTTAGAAAAAAACAGGCAAAAATCTCTTGGACATAAATATGAGCAAATTCTTCATGAACGTATCTCCCCAGGCAAGGGGAAAATAAGGAAAAATGAACAAGTGGGACTACATCAAACTAAAAAGCTTCTGTACAGCAAAGGACACCATCAGTAGAACAAAAAGATATCCTACAGTATGGGAGAATATATTCATAAATGACATATCCGATAAAGGGTTGACATCCAAATTATATAAAAGCTCACACACCTCAACAAACAAAAAGCAAATAAACCAATTAAAAAATGGGCAGAGGAACTGAACAGACACTTCTCCAAAGAAGAGATTCAGATGGCCAACAGGCACATGAAAAAATGCTCCACATCGCTAATCATCAGAGAAATGCAAATTAAAACCACAATGAGATATCACCTCACATCAGTTAGGATGGCCAACATCCAAAAGACAAACAACAAATGTTGGTGAGGATGTGGAGAAAAGGGAACCCTCCTACACTGCTGGTGGGACTGCAAATTAGTTCAACCATTGTGGAAAGCAGTATGGAGGTTCCTCAACAAACTAAAAATAGAAATTCCATTTGACCCAGGAATTTCACTCCTAGGAATTTACCCTAAGAATGCAGCAGCCCAGTTTGGAAAAGACATATGCACCCCTATGTTTATCGCAGCACTATTTACAATAGCCAAGAAATGGAAGCAACGTAAGTGTCAATCAGTAGATGAATGGATAAAGAAGATGTGGTACATATACACAATGGAATATTATTCAGCCATAGAAGAAAACAAATCCTACCATTTACAACAACATGGATGGAGCTAGAGGGTATTATGCTCAGTGAAATAAGCCAGGCAGAGATAGACAAGTATCAAATGATTTCACTCATGTATGTATTATAAGAACAAAGATAAAACTGAAGGAACACAACAGCAGCCGACTCATAGAACCCAAGAATGGACTCACAGTTACCAAAGGGAAAGGAACTAGGGAGGATGGGTGGGAAGGGAGGGATAAGGGGGAAAAAGGGGTATTACAATTAGCACACATAATGTAGCAGGTGGAGGATACAGGGAAGGCAGTATAGGACAGAGAAGACAAGTAGTGACTCCATAGCATCTCACTACACTGATGGACAGTGACTGTAATGGGGTATGTGGTGGGGACTTGATAATATGGGAGGTCTAGTAACCATAATATTGCTCATATAATTGTACATTAATAATAGTAAAATAAAAATAAATAAATAAAAATAAAAAAACACACAATCCAAATATATGCTATCTACAAAAGACTCACTTTAAATCCAAAGACATTAAAAGGCTGAAAGTTAAAGAATGGAAAAAATATTTCAT
>JAVSCE010013538.1:0-34977 GCA_032199065.1 Smutsia gigantea | reverse complement strand
GTGTTTTGGATGTTGGCCATTCTCACTGGTGTGAGGTGATATCTCATTGTGGTTTTAATCTGCATTTCTCTGATGATTAGCGATGTGGAGCATCTTTTCATGGCCATCTGAATTTCTTCTTTAGAGAAGTGTCTATTCATGTCCTCTGCCCATTTCTTAATTGGATTATTTGCTTTCTGTTTGTTAAGGTGCATGAGAAGCATCAAAAATTTAATTGTAGTTACAGAACAAGTGTGAAAATAATAGCACCGGAAGCGAGGGGAGAGGTAGTGGTGTCGCTTCCTTCATCAAGACTAGGGGAGACCGGAGAGATTGGCTCTGTGGTCGAAGGCTGCCGCTGAAGTGTTCGTTGTAGTGGCACCACGCTGAAGGGGTATGGCGGACTGGGTTCAAGTACTTGCTCTGCCATCCTGAACTTGGCCAGATTACTTAACTGTGCCTTGGTTTTCTCATCAGAAAAGGGGGCCAATGACAGTTATCTTACAAGGTGGTTTTGAGAATAATGAGTTAATACGTGCAAAGTGCTTTGAACACTGGCATCTAAAAATCATTTCATGAGTATTTTTTATGATGCAGCTGCTGCTGAAGGAAGGCACTAAAAGAACTAAAAATGAAAATTTCAATCAGCAGAGATTGGGAGGAGGGGCGTAGCAGTCTGAGAAAGCTCATTTCTCATCTTTTAGAATGGGACGCTGACAGGTGCTGTTTAAGGTTGACAAATGAAGTAGAGCTGTAAGCATATTTATGCTTATGGAGGCAGCCCTCAGAATTGAAGATCTAGTTGAATGTGGTTATGAGTGGGGAATGAATATGCTCAGGGAGGGGAAACTTTCTCTTTTGAGTTATTAACATAAGTATGTATTCATTTTGTATTAAGTTTCCTTGAGGTGTAGTTAGCAAATGACAAACTTCACATGTTTAAAGTAACAGTCCGATGAGTTTTGATAGGTACACACTTGTGAAACTATCACCATTAAGATGGTAAATTTATCATCCCCTCCTCCAAAATAATGGCAGGGGTAAGCTTTTCAGTGCAAATAGTTGATATTTAGGAACTTGGGGGCTTTAGTTCTCTTTGAGCTACAGCATCACTTAATTCAGAACCTTTTTTACTTCAAAGAGTATTTTCTTTTAATGATGAACTTATGTTTTTTGAAGTCTATATGTATCCACACCTCATCTATCATGAGTAAAACCTATCAAGGTAGTAAGAACCTCCAAGGTTTTTATTTTTATTCTTTAACATCCAGAGGTTAGGTAATAGGGTTTCAGACTTTGGAATGGGGGACGGACACCTCAAGTCTTCCTATCAGCTTTTCCAAAGTCCCATCTGTTCTCTGGGGTGTTTCTTCTGACTAGGACTTCCCTAATGCTGGTGCTGTGTGCTCACATAGGATTTACAGGCGATGGCTGTCAGAAGAACATCTCTGAAATCAGTGTCCCAGTTTACTGAAGCTTGGCTTCCTATGCACAGGGCAACAGCCACAGCCTCCCTTCCCTGCCATCCCAGAGCAGCCAGCCCCCTCTTCCCACCTGGAGCTGCCCCTTCCCCATGCAGCCGGGCCTGGGGTTAGGGACAGGCACATTACTGAGTTCAGTTCTGGAGTCCCAAATGCGAATTGGAAATACAATATCTATAGAAAGCAGGTTAAGATTTGTGGTTAACTAGGCCTTATGATGCTGTTACCAGGAAATCCAATCCAGAGAGGTCTCCCTGCCTGCTAGGTGAGACCCTAAACCCTGAAGACAGTTCTTGACTCTGGTTGAGAAAATTCAGAAGCAGGTTGAGCAAGTGCCAGCAAGCAGGAGTTTATTAAAGTGAAAGTAAACACTCGAGAAGGGAGTGCTGGCATCCTGTAGAGGTGAGCGGCCCTTGGGTATGTGACTTGGTTCTCTTATGAGGGAATCTAGTCTGCTATGGGGTGGAGTCTCTTGGAATATTCATGGATGCGGGGGGGTGGGTCATTTGTCTAATGGATTGGGTTGCATAGCCTGGTGAGGGAAAGAGAAAATGTTTCCTCTTAAGAGGAAATTGACTTGGTAGGCAGACCATTAAGACTTTATTTTGGTATGTTCAGGTCTGCAAGCATCCTGTTGTCCCATAACTTCTGATTTGAACCCTGAGTGTCTCTGCCCCCTCTTCTAGCCTGCCTCTGTGCTGTTAGCCTGCAGCTGAGCTGTGCTGTGGGTCAAACGTGTGAGCTTTTGTGGTTTGTTGGTTTGGTTTGGTTTGGTTTGGTTTCTGTGGGCTGGTTTGGGAGCAGAACCACCTTTTTATACCATCGTTTCTATGGGAAAATGCATTCAGTATTCCAAGCAGACACAAGGGAACTTTTCAAACACAGCCTGTTCACGTGGCTTGTAATGGCACTTGATGGAAGGGGTTTGTGTTTCAAATAATGTAGTTTGTCTTAGCCTGAGGGCAGTAAGTTTCTCCAAATCATGGACTTGCCTGAAAATTGTAAGACAAATGTGTTGGGATTGATCCGGGTATTTTTATTTAGCGGACTGGGATGTTTTTTGGGATGGGCTGGTAAACAGATCAGTAGGAGCAAATCCCTGATGATGATGTTCTGTATTCTAACTAACAGGTTTTCAGAAGGCCTGATCTGAGGGTAAGGATGTTTGGCTTCCAGCACATGGGCCTCCTACTTGTGTGTCTCCGTGCTTTAGCGAACACTTAGTCTATTTAGTGTTCTTTACCCTCTCACTGGTTTTTATGAGTCACTCAGATCAATTTGCTGTGTCATGGCTTTAAATGTTCACTAGAAATGCTTTATTTGTTACAGTGTTTTTATGTGCAGTAAAAGCCAGTGTGTGTGAGGGCAGTTAAAATTGGTACCAGTGTGCAAAACTGACTTGTCAGTTCTGACCAAATGGGTATTCATGGCAGGGGCTTATTTGGCTAGGCCTACAGGGGGCTGTGTGCATCTGTTCATCATGTAATTCATGCTAAAGAACTTAGCAGGAGCAACAAAAAAGTTGTCAATTGTGCATCCTAAGTAACATTTCAAGTCAACTTTGTGTTTGCATGATGAATTCAAAATGCGGAAGTGCTAATACGGAAGATAAGTTTAGCAAAATCAGTCCCATTTAGTATTTAAGATACAGACATAGCTGTTACAACTAGTGCATTATAGCTTACCACTTCCTCATGACTTTCCTTCCCTTTATTTCAGAATATTCATAAAGCAAGACAAAGATTGGTAATGTGCATGCATTTAAACCTGAGTATCAGATGTTGAAAGTTAACCTATTACCATTAAAGGAAAACAATGTGGATTTTGACTGAATAATTTAATGACTTAGTTTAAAATTTTGAATCTTACTGAAACCAATGAAATAGTACAAAAATAAGCAGGTTAAGTCAAATTCTTGTTCTCGTTGGTTTACACTGTGTACTCAATTCAGCCTGATAAGCGTACAAATGTATTAAGTAGCTATTTTACTTCACTGGCAAAAATAAAAGGTGGGAGATAATAAATTCTGTTAAAGCTCTCTTATATCTTCACCAATTGCGTTTTAAAGAAATACAGACACTGGAACAAAAGCTTCATAAAGGAAACATATGTGAAATTTAAATATTTTCAGCTTCAGAGACTTGAGACAACTTTTAAAAGGCGTTATAATGTCATCTTCAGAATTCATATTCTTCATACCACCTGCTGAAAAGTCCAGTTTTTAAAGTTTTAAAAACTCATTGATTCTATGAAGAAATTAAGAACAGTATGCCTTTTAAGTGACTAGAAAAAATTTAAATCAAGATACGTAACCCTTTACCTGTTCTTTGAAGCACATGGGTACTATAATTAGAAGTAGCTCTATGGTATTGCTTCATCAGTCACAATATTTAATTAGCAAAAACTAATAGATTGTATGTGTATATATAGATGTATGACTCCAGCATGTGACACATGCATGCGCATGTATGTGGAAATTTAGTTAATACCTGTGGAGTTGACCCCTGGACAATTTAGTAGTTCTTTAGACTATATGAATACTTACTGTGTTTAAAATACATGTCTATGAACTGCCTTTTATTTTGGCTTGATTTTGCTCTTCACCTGGTTTCTGTGGTATGATTTATTTTCTATGAGCATATTATGTGTCCATTATTTTGTTTCTTTGCCATATGTTATATAGTATTGCTTGATTTTAAAAAGACAGTACATTATTTGAAATCCATGATGTTTGGTTTTCATTTTTCTACCCCAACATAAGCACAGAATAGATATTCCATTTTAGGCTGAGGATGCTGTAGATGGCCTGCACGTTATTTCCTTAACTCCAAGGGGGAAAATGTGATTTGGAAAGCCATGAAAGGTGTGTTGACTAACATGCTTACTGTCTCTTTAAAAAACTTCTGTCCTTTCACCTGTCTGTTTGCATCGTGTTTCTTTCTCCTCTTTGCCTTTTCTTGTCCATGCACCTGGTGCTGTGCAGGAGATTCAGGAAGAACACAATGGCTACCCTGCTGAAGCTGAAGCTGATCAGGTGGCAAGTGCTACGTGTTCATCTGTTTGTAGCTGCAGATTGTGTATTTAGAAGCCATTTCATACTAGATTTCTAGACAATAAGCAAATGCTTTCACCACTACAGTAGTTCCCTTCTGTCCAAGTTTGGTAGATTCCATTATGACATTATTTGCAAAAATTGGTTTATCCAACATTTTGTCAACCAGAAATTTGTTGACCTCTGCCTCTTGGTTTTCCCAGGTGAGGGCTTATGAGGTCATGAGCCTTAGTCACAGCAGGATTCTGGAATACCTTTACGAAGACTTCGAGGGTAGAGGGGACAGATGCATTATGCTAAGGGGGCTCCTTGAGGGTGCAGACTTGCTTTATTCAAATTTGCATGGTCCATGCTCAAAACAGCACCTGGTACCTTGTAGGTAGGTATTTGTAGAATGAGTCTATTTATTAATCAGAAGAAAAAAGTTAGTCATCGAGTATTCTTGAGTGCTTACTCTTTGCACAGTACCTCTAGACTCTCTGGAGTCTTTCAGAGCAGCAGAACTTTCCCCAGAGCTGATGTAGAAACTCAGATGTGAAACCTCTAGACGAGCAGCTTCAGGGAAGCATGGCAAAGCACCCCGAGCTCAGCTGTACCTTTGCCCAGCCCACCCTCCTCTATGACCCTGAAAGCAACCTGAAGAGCCTGACTTACAAACCACTGCTTTTGGCACACAGCCCTTAAAGTGTCCGCCCAGCAGCTTAGATGGAAGATGAGAGAAGTAGTGGAGAGGCCAGGGCTACCCAGTAGGCTGGAGCCCTCGGAGACAAATTCAGGGAGCTGGTGGGCCTTTAGCTGGACTTTGAGGCTCACCAGAACAGGGTTTGGAGGAGATCAGACGGAATTGCTCAACTGGGCAACACCTGGAGCAAAGGCACCGAGAGGAGTGGCTG
Organism: Smutsia gigantea; assembly: GCA_032199065.1. Taxonomy (NCBI): domain Eukaryota; kingdom Metazoa; phylum Chordata; class Mammalia; order Pholidota; family Manidae; genus Smutsia; species Smutsia gigantea. The sequence goes on along the minus strand of JAVSCE010013538.1, from coordinate 29,572 downwards.
TGTGCATGAGACCCAGTTTGATCCACAAGAACATTGTACTCTTTGGTTATGCTCTGCATGGGTTGGATAAATCAAGGGTCAAATCATGTCCCATGCAACTTGATAGTTGCAGGCAAAGCTTACTATAGCACGACTGTCCCTTTTCCTAACACCAGCTTTACGAAGGGAATCTATTGGGCTCACAAACCAATGAGCTTTTAAAAAAATTCATCTGCTAAAGCTACATGTGTTTCCTGTACAAAATAAACCTTTTAAAGTCGGAGCAGTGGGATCACTTACTGTTTTGTTCTGATAGTTGCTTTTTCATCACTTAAAAAAGAATGGCCCAGGTTTAATTATTATTAGAGGTTTGTCTTACCAACACATTAATGCCTCATACAAATGCACAGGTATTTCAAGCCGAATTTAACATGACTATCAGAAGAGAACAGGAACGTTTGATTCCCAGCCTCTTACTCGGAGAGCCTGTATATTCTCAGAATAGTCCCACTCACTCCCATCTGCAGTGTTTTATTAACCAGTCCCGCCTTGAGGCCTTGAAAGTGCTTCATGTGGCTGCTATAAAGCTTAAAGTGAATCTCATTCCCCCTACCCCTTCCAGATGCACTTGATTAGAAAAGCTTGCTGTAGTAAATATATTTCAGAAGAACCTGTCCCCATTTCTTTTTAAATGTAAGCTAAGGAATTGAAGTCTATGCAATATATGATAATATGTAACCATTAAAATAAGCTTTAACACTATAACATTTGAAATAATTTAAAACTTGGGTATTGATTAAAATAGCTTTCTCATCTTGTAACTGTATTGCAAAATTCATCACTAGTTCCGGGAATAAAGAAAGCCGCCTTTCAAATTAAGGCTTCTCTTAAGATTGGTGATGTTGCTAGTGTTTCTATAAAACTGGACATCTAAAAGTTTAAATAGTGGTTTATGCTTTATTACATAAAAGATATTTATCCAAATCGGGTGTGAGTATAAAAATGAATCCATTAATGGTTCTCCATGTCCCTAAAAATTTTGGCTGAAAATTGTCTTAAAAACCAAGCTGGACTAAAGATGCAAACTGAATAAAACTGTTTGGAAGTCAGGATGAGCTCTAATCTGTATTATTTTAACTGTGTATCGTTGATAAGTAGGAGGACACACTGTGCCTTTTGTGCCCTCCTGTCGAACAGACATACCCGGAACAACATTTAGCCTTGAGTTTGCTCTTTATATTTTGACTTTTTTCTTTATTTTATAAAATTTGATGAATTACTATGCATGGTTTCTTAAAATTGACCTTTAAGTCCCTTTAATAAAACACACTGAAATATTCTAACTGAAAAACAATTCATTGTTTTGAATTTTCAATATTTTAGATTAGAATCATAAAAGATATCCATTTTTATTACACAAAATTATGCTGAAAACTAGTAATGTCTGACCTGTTTTCCGCTGAACACTAGTGGCCTCCCAACGTTAACAGTATTTTTTGGAGAAAGCAGCCCCTGATGAAATAGGTACGGGAAATGCAGCGTACTCTGGCGCCCTCTTGCGGATTTGGCATGCATTAACACCCTAGAGACTTGTCTCACTAAAAACCCTTCATTTTAACTTGTTTTCTTTAACCCAGCAATTCCCAAACTTTGGGGCGGGGGGGTGGGGGGGAAGACCTCTTCACATCTCTTGGGAATTTAGTGCTCTATGAAACACAGCTTGGGAGTTGCTGGGGTTTCCAACACCTTACTTTTATTCATGACACATTATGTCAGAGATGCCAAGGAGAAAGCGACCAGTTTCCTTGGTACCATCTCATGGGGTGGCAGTAATGTGGAAAAGGCCCCTAACTCAGGCTCTGGCCCCCAGCCTTATAGTTTGAGAACACCATTCCTCAGCTCCCCAAGTTAATCCGCACTACCCAACCGAGGTTGTAAGAGATGGGCTATTTGGGGACAGGGCCAACCTGGACATTTAGAAATGTGAGCATATATTTTCCCAGCCACCCAAGACATCGTTTTCCTAGTGTCATTGTAGCCAGGAAACCTAGTAACACTAGCGATTTGCTTGGTGAGTGGAATGGGCGCTGAATGCGCTGGCTCGGGAGACGCCCGATGAACACAGCCTAGGCCGCAGTAGTGATGGACATACTGCTGTTTGCCAGATGAGAGCACACGCTCTCGTGGCCAGAGTGGGATACATACCCGCTGGCCAGGTCTCTGCTCCTATGCTTTGTGCACACACACACACTCTGTGTGCTGAACTGCAGCACAAAAGCCTACCGCTTTCCTTAGTAATGTTACAGCCCAGAGAGCCCTTCCTGCTTGCTTTAATTATACGCCGGGGTTTCCTATGCTGTGTCAGAGACTGAGTCATTTCTACAGCTAGCTAAGCACCTCCATCTAACATTGCTTTTTTTTTTGGTATTAGTTTCATGCTCACAAGGTAACCTTTTTCTGACCTTATTTCCGAATTTTGGAGGCACCTGATAGTCGTCTGTGTAGTGATTACAGTATCTGTCATGTCAAGCCATTTCTGTATTAATGCTTTCTAACTGTGAACTTTAAGTATGTGTAGTGTAACAATTTGTGAGAATATGCAGCATGGTGTCCTGTGGTGCTGAGCTTTGAAACTGTCTTGGAAAGGGAGGGGGCATACATCTTGCACGCTTCTGTAACCATGTAGCAAGAGCACAGAAGACTGCAGTTCTGCCCAGGTATGCGGATGGGAAGTGAGATTTACTCTTGTTTGGTTTTTTGCCAGGCTCTTAGGGATGGAAATAAGCTGGCACAGATGGAAGAAGCACCACTTTTTCCAGGAGAATCAATCAAGGCCATTGGTAAGTTTAATGCATACATTTTGCTTGTAGAGAGCCATACAATGAGATGATACTTCACTTGTGAGTGCAGGTGACGTCTGTGGTGGAGGTTAGCCAGAGCAATTTAAGTACAGGTCAGATGGACTAGGTCTGTTCACTCTTATTGGTGTCATCATGACTTTAAGAGATAGAAGACTAGAGGACTTAGTCTCAGGCTTAGGTGGAAGACTTAGGCTCCAACTGACTATAAGGTGGCATTTCCAACCGAAGAGGGAGCTGAGGTTTCCTGCTGAACTGAAGGCTGATTGCACCCTCACTGCAATGTCGGTTCACTGATTTGTTGCAATCCTTCACTGTAAGTGAAATGTGTTGGCAGATGAGCCATATCATATTTTAATAACAACATTGAAAGCGTGGCAAAGCAACGTTATGGCTTATAAGATTCCAGAAAGTGCAGTTTGAGTACAAGAAGGGCATGTGTTGCCACCCTATTGTAAGGGTGATGCCGGAAGGCTCCCGCAGCCTCCCGCAGTGCATTGCCAGGTGTTTCAGCTGGTAGGCCACTGTGCCTTGGTGGACAGAAGGGCCACTGGGTGTGACCATTTCTCTGCACACTTGCCGAGGTTGAGTTGGACAGCTTGGCTTGCTAGACCAAATGAATGTTGCCTTCTTCCCCCTGGCTTCTCCCAAAGATGTGTGTTTGTGGAGTACAGTCACCTTGTGTCAGGAACTTCTGAGTAGCTGGGCTCTTCACCAGGGGCCTCCAAACGATACTCCCACTGAGTGTCCTAGTCTGTGACTGTGGACCCAGCTTATCTCCATTAGTTTTGGAAGTTTTTCTTTGCCTTCTGAAACCTCATTCACTCCTGGTGGTTCTCTCACCTCCTTGACTATTCCTTCCCTGGGAGTTCTTCTAGCCCTGCCTGCGTGCTGATGAAAATGCAGAGCGAATTATGTCGTGGCATCTGCTGCTTCTCCAGACAGCAAACTACACAGATGTAGAATGTAAAATGTGAACAGTTTTGACACATTATATACCTATGAAGCCATTATCGTAGTCCAGATAACGAACATAACCATCACTCCCAGAAGTTTCCTCAAGCCCCTTTATAATCCCTACTTCCCACCCCTTCTCCCCCATCCCTGAGCTCTGTAGACTAGTTTATATTTTCTAAGGTGTTACAGAAATGTAATCATTGAGTGTGTTCTTTTGTCTAGCTTGTACTGTTCAGCATAATTACCCTGATACTCATCCGTACTGCGGCTTGGGTCCACGTCATTCCTTTGTATTGCTGATTGTTTGGCCACACCAGTTTGCTTACCAGTTGTCTACTGGTGGATATTTGGGTTGTCCCTACTGTTTGGCTCTTACAAATAAACGAGCCAGTCTTCTCTGGCTCATGTCCCATCATCCTGCTGCACCCTTTGATCCAGCCACACGAGCCTGACAACTCCTTCCTCTTTTCCTTGCTTTCCTGCTGAGTCAGGTGGGTCCTTTTGTGAGCTCCACTCGCATGTGTCCGCATGGCTGTGATAGCATTTGTCAGGTCACAGTGGTGATTTCCTGTGTGGCACTCTCCCGGGGCCCAGGCTGCTTGTGGGCCGGAGCTATGTCTACTCATTACCTACAACCCCAACAATAGAAGCTGCTTGGTGCATAATAAGGTAGAGGAAAGCTTAGTGGGAGGGGTTTTGAGAATTTGCCTGGAGTGGATGACAAATTTAGTGCCTTCAATTGTCATGCCCAGACTCCTCTATTTGTACTTTGTACGATCCTGTCATTCCAGTGGAATGGCACTTAGGAAGATTGTGAAGATGTGGTATCTTTGTGATAGGCATGAGCTTTATAACACTCATAGGAATCAAATATGTTGTTAATATTGATATTAAATACGGTGATATAAATAACAAGGAAATAAAAATCGATATGGAAGCTGATAAGGAATTTGAAGCAAAGAAGTCTTTCTACTCCATTGATAATGGTTCTCGTTTTCGTTATCTGTAAAGCAGTTTCCGTTGGAGGTGCATTAGGGGACAGTGTTAGCTTTAGCTTTTTAGCAGTAACTTATGCAACAGTAGCCTGGGGTCTTCAGAGTTTAATTAATGTGTTTTTGAATGTGATTAATTTATCACTGAGGGAAAATGTTAACCACCTGGAAAAAAAGGGCAAAATGTAACTTGTTACTGGGCCCTTTACTTAAAACCTCATTAGGTAGCAAATGAGAATTTTGTTTCAAAAATTTTGAATTCTATTAGAACACTGTCCATCTGTGTCCTTATTTAATGTAATAAAAATTTTTTAATTCCTCGAAAACTGGAATCCCAAGTATATATGAACATATTTGGAAACTTAAGATTTATTGAAGTACAAGGTGATGGCAAAAAGTAGTTGCTACTTTGGGTTTTTTCTTTCAGTGAAAGATGTCATGTATATCTGCCCGTTTATGGGAGCAGTGAGTGGAACCCTGACAGTGACAGACTTTAAGATGTACTTCAAAAATGTGGAGAGGGTGAGTTTTTTAAAGTGTTTTATTTTCAAAAACACTTCAGAAGAAAGTGAACAGTAAAGAAGAAGGTAAAATGAACCCCCAAATCCCATCACCCTGAGAGAACCAGAGGGTGAGTTTTAAGATGTGCACATTTGCAAACAGATTTCGTATCTTGGAAAAAAGGCTGTTTAAGTAGCCCTTAAAGCTGGGGGAAAGCTTCATTGTAGTTTGGGTATTTATTTCATAAAGCAATACGTCAGACTTCAGTTTCTTAGCTGGGACAAAGAGGAAATGCAAATTAAGCAAATACATGTTTTAACCCAGGGAAGGCTTCAAATATGAAAACTGTTGACTTACACTGATAGGCATTCATTTTCATTTGTAAACCCAGGACCCGCATTTTGTCCTCGATGTTCCCCTTGGAGTGATCAGCAGAGTCGAGAAGATTGGAGCACAGAGCCACGGGGACAATTCTTGTGGTATAGAGATTGTGTGCAAGGTATAGTACAAACCCCAGGGAAAACCAAGAGGGGGCAGTGAGCCCCAAACTTTCTCTGACACATTGTACATGGTCTTCGGACAGAGTAATTTGTGCTGTTAGTAACTCAAACGTTTGCAGGACAGAGACCTCTTCAGATCTTACAGCAGCTAACTCATACCATTATGCAAGCTGTTCACGTAAGACTCTCCTTCCCTGCCAGAGCACACTCTAGTTAACCTGGACCCATACCTAAGTGCCGGCATTACTTGTCACATTTCAGAGAAATCAGGTGGAACGCAGAGATTGACACTCTTTCCTGTCTGTGGTTTACGAGTACCCTTCAGAACAGTGGATGCAGAAGGACTTCCGGAAGGGACAGCCATCGTCTACAAATTCGGATCAAAGACCTGATTAAGTTTCTTGGCTGTGTTGGGATTTTCACCTGAGCTGTACTTATTTGTGGCTTTATACTCTTCCTCCAGTGGGTTAAGTAGTGTGTGTGTGATTAGTCACTTAAGAAACCCCTTAACGGAAATGTTGTATTCCCATGAGTCTGCCTCATGGAGTACAGTTTATTAATAACCCTACCTAAAGCACCGGGAAAGAGACCTGCCTGCATGTGGGGCTTGGATTCCTGCCGATGGGTTTGCCTTGATCCAATCCCTCAGGACTGCCTCCGCTGGTTGGCCCTAGACCGCCGTTGAATCCACCTTTTCAAAGAACCCTTTACTCTTCCAGATGGTGAATCTGCTGTCTAGGCAGACTCCCTTTGGGCACCACATGGCAGCCCTCTCCTGTGACAAATTGCCCTTGTCCTTCTCAGGCAGGGGTCCCTATATGAAGCACTGTGAAGCAATCAGAGAACTTAAGCAGATGGATGGTATGTGTGGTTCCCCCATTTTGGAACATGCCATTTCCCTCCTCAGAACTCTGCAGTAGCTTCCCGCCACCCTTAGGCTTGAGGGAAGCCTCCTTAGCCAGATGGCGAGTCTAGCCTGACCGTACTTCCCCTGCAGCCTGTCTGCAGCCTCCCTCCCCTCATTCTGGCGGTCCCAGCTCTGGTAGCTGCTCATGCCCACCCTGGACCACTCCACTCTGGGAGCTCTGTGCATGCCCTTTCCTGTGCTTGTAACGCTTTTCTCTCAGCATTCCTAAGGGGCAGGTCATCTCAGCCAGCTATAGCCAGCATAGCTTGGAGGGAGGGTGCACCAGGAAATCCTGTCACTTACGCAGGTGTCCTACAGCTGTCCTAGGATATTTTCATGGCTGGAGCGAGCATTTGCTAATTGCCCCTTTAAGACGCTTTCAGCCTATAGTTACTAGGGCTCTGCTCCCAGGCCTCCCAGCTTAGGCCTGAGGACCTTGCAAGGTGTGGGGTTGGTTTGTGTTTTTAACATGTGATACATGATTCAAAAGGTATGAAAGCTATGTATGGGTAGGGAAAAGTCTGCCTCCATCCAATGGCCAGCCACCTTGTGCCAGTGCCTGCAGACACCCATTGTTAACAGCGTCCGCACATACCCAGTGCCCATTGGCATGGCTGAATGACTTTGGAAATGCCCCTGGTAGCGTATTACCCAGACTCTTCTGCCCCTCTCTTTCCCCCTGAGCAGTATGTCTCCAAAGTCCTTCGTATCGGTTCTTACAGAGCCACTGCTTGTTTCTGAGAGCCAGTCTGCGTTCCATCAGCAGCGCCCGAGTTCATTTAGCCAGGCCACGGCGGCCGGAGTTCCGCTGGTCCCACTCTTTGGTGGTTGGTTGTAAGGAGGCCATGGTAGTACCAGCTTCGCTTCTCGGACTGCTCTTGCTTTATTTTGCTTGTGGTCAAATTTATTTTCAAATTTCATATAATGTTAAAGAATGAGATGTTTTGTGTTTACCTAACAGCATGGGTTTAAAAAGGTCAGGGGCTCAGACTAGTCAGGGAAGAAGTCGTCCCGCCAGCAGCTTACAAAGGCAGGTGTTTTCTGTAAGGAAGTTGCTGTGGGCCGTCGTCTGTACGTGATACCGAGTGCTTGGTGTGAGTGCAGGGGAGAAACCTCTGTCGCATTTCTATTTTATGGGTGGTGGGAAATCTGTAATTGCCTCTTCCGATGCCTTAAGGCTCACGCCCGATTCTGTGGCACCCTTACGGTGCATGCTCAGGACTCAACGGTGCGTCTTTCCACGCACTAGCTGTACTCGGGTTCTGTCTGATGAGTTTTTCCCAACTTGTCCCCTTTGTTCCAGTTTTTTCACTGAATTTTTTTTTTAATCTCATTGAAGTCTGTTAATTGCCTTTTGTTAGTTGGAACATCATAGAATATAATGTGAGAAATGAATACAAATATTTTCTTTATCTCTTTATAGCATGGTGTCTGCCTCCTAGGTACTCAAGAGGTACATGTTGAATAAATGAAGTTTGCTAATTTTTTAACAGGATATGAGGAACTTGCGACTTGCTTATAAACAGGAAGAACAGAGTAAACTGGGGATATTTGAAAACCTCAACAAACATGCGTTTCCGCTTTCCAACGGGCAGGTAAGCACACCAAGATCAGCCCTTTCTGCATGCCTGTGGGGGGTTCGAACAGTTTGTGTTTCATTATTGCTTTCTCCATATATTTCCTTTATATCTTTTCTCTCTGTTGGTAGCTAATATTAGACTATTTAAAATTTGTCAGCTCTGTGTAATGATAAGAAAAACTACCAGTTTGTTGCTTCAGAATTTACAGATTAAAATAGGAATCTTAATACAGTCCACTCAAACTAAATGAAAAACTTTAATATTGGATATATGATGTAGCAGAGAAACACTGACATATGTATTTTGCGTTTTTTGTACCCAGACACTCTTTGCATTCAATTATAAAGAAAAATTTCCAACTAATGGCTGGAAAGTATATGATCCAGTATCCGAATATAAGAGACAGGTAAAGTATGTTACTTAACAAACTGAAAATAGTGGGGGAACCTAACCATCCGTCTGTCCTTCCTGAGGGCAAGTGGAGTATAAGGACAGGGTTAAAAAGCAAATTGGCCAGAATCAGATGGTTTTTATTAGATATTCTAGAATAAGTTGATGTGTGAGGGTCAAAACCAGTGTCTTAAATTAGATTTTAAGTGTATGGCATGACTGCATGAGTCTGCTCTGCTGCTCCTGGGCCAGAAGCTCTTTCCAGCATTGTCAGTTTCAAGGTATCCCAGTAAGATAGAATTCTGATGACATTTACTCTGGGTCTCCGTGTTATATTTGGTATGATGGTTTATGTGACTTATTTGAGACATTTGTAAAAGACATCTGTGTCTCTAAAGGACTTTCATGAATCTTTTCGAAAACAACGCTATGCTGATTCTTTATAGAAAACACTACAAGAAATATATAGCACTGGGATTCTAGTATATAATTATCATTTTTTAGTATGTGTGGAAATCCTTATGCTTCATTAGTTTTTTTTCAATGGGTAGGAAATGGGTCATAATAATTGTACATATTTAAACTTTTAAGTAGCAATAAGCAACGAATTATAAATGAATTTTAGGAGAACATAAGAAATGGATATGGTTTATGCTTAGTATTTTGGAAGTGTAAAAGTATGCTCCCCTGCCTTCTTTCTTTGCCAACACCCTGCAGGGTTTGCCGAATGAGAGTTGGAAAATATCCAAAGTGAACAGTAATTATGAGCTCTGTGACACCTACCCTGCTATCATTGTTGTGCCAACTAGCGTAAAAGATGATGACCTTTCAAAAGTGGCAGCCTTTCGAGCAAAAGGCAGAGTCCCTGTAAGTAACTGTCATTTAGGCATAAACATAGATTGTGTTAGATCTCATATGGAAAGAAGCAAGACAGAAAAAAAATGTACTGAACAAAATGGAATGTAGAAAAGTAAGCCTCCAAACCTGAATATATCTTTGATTCTCAAGCACTGCCTAATTATATAAATATTCTGTTTGCTATGAGTCCACTTTGTGTGACTTCATATTATTAAGTACAAGGGTAACTTCAGGTACACTCTCAAGATGTAGCAGAGGACAGCAAAGGAGTAGCAAGAAAGCATTCGCATGCCATTGCGGTAACAGTTCGCAGCACTGGTCTCCCCGAATCCTGCTAGAGAAAATACACTGTGTGTTAGATGCCGAGTGGACTGCTATAGCTGCATGGGAGGGCCACCCTTACAAAAAGAAACATAGCAGCCGGCAGGGGGTGAATTTTTTAAAACAGCTTTGTTGAGGTATGATTGGTATACAAAAAACTGTACATGTTTAATGTATATAATTTGATGAGTTTGATCATAGGTACACATCCGGGATGCTATCACCATAATTAAGGAGGGGGTGAACTTTTTGAGCCTGGAGTTTGTGGTCTGGTATAATTCTGGGTCTCTTGGCCACTTGAGGAAAACTGTAGGTTTGGGAGCATAGCTTTACATTCTGCACGAGACTGTATATTCACTTGGTCCCCATCCTGCCACATGTCCTGTTGAGATACAAAGATGTTTTGCAATTAGGAGACAAAATAAAGCTAGTCAGTCAAATAGGAACAGGGCTTCAAGTTAGTTGGCTTAGTTTCTCTTTTTCTTAGAATCATAAAATTTTAAAGGTGAAGGGGATTCTGAGAGCTCAGCTGGTCAGACCTGACCCAGACATTGAGACCCACAGCCACTATCTTGCTGTGATTGGCAGGACCCCCTCACCTTTGAGGAAAATACACAGAAGAAGCTGTACTTGAGAAGACAACTTGTTTCTACTGCCTGGTAAAACAGCACATGGTGTTTTAGGAACCGTACTAATCTCTGTTGCTTACAAACACTAGGTGTTGTCATGGATTCATCCAGAAAGTCAGGCAACAATTACCCGTTGCAGCCAGCCGCTTGTGGGTCCCAATGATAAACGCTGCAAAGAAGATGAAAAATACTTGCAAACAATAATGGATGCTAATGCACAATCTCACAAACTTGTCATCTTTGATGCCCGACAAAACAGTGTTGCTGATACCAACAAGGTACATTCTCGGTGACATTGTAGAGATGGTGGATCTTTCTCTGTGTGCTGTCTAACTTGTGATGCAGTTCAGAGAGCCCACTGAATTCCTCCCCGCCTGAAGGTGGGCCCTTCCAGGGTAGGCCTAGCTATCCTCCCCAGCACGTGGCTGTCTCATGTGGGTGGGAATCTTGTCTCTTTCACTGCTTCCCCACAATCATATCTGTCGAATTAATTATGGAGACCCAGAAAGAGAATTATCCCCTAAAGGATCAAGTATTTTAATGAAATGATCCCAAGGCCCTTGGAAGTACCTTTAACCTGTGAAATACAGTGATTACTTGATTGATTTCTATCTGATCTCAAGCTCTGTTAGAATGGAGTCTGCTGTGTAAGCGAGGCAACTGTATAAAGTTTCCATGAATCACAGGGAGACTGGCGTCTGCAGATAGCTCCCATTTGGATCCTTCGACCTAGTGATAGCTATGAGGTGAAACCTCTAGTACCTGCTCTTCTAATAGAAAAATCTCTGAATGAAGTCATTTCTGTTCCTCACGAGGGACTTTCAGGTACTAGGAGGGTGGTGGCCTCATGCCTCCTTGTAAAATGACACTTGGGTAACAAACATGTAATGAACACCTACTAGGGGCAAGGTCCTGGGGAAAATGCCAACACACACAAGGCATAGTGTCACCTGCTGTGCGGGGGAGCAGGAGAGGTCCTGGCTAGCCTGGCTTGTGGCGTCGGGCAAGGCCGCATGGAAAAGGCAGTGTGTGAGCTGCTTTGGGTGGTTAGAGGGAGGAGTCGGCAGGCATTCTGTGCAGTGGCAGGAGGGAAGATGTCCAAGGGCATGGCCGCCTGCACCAGCCCCCGCCTGTGCCCTCAGCCTGCTTGGGAGTCCTTGTCTCTCTCGGGGGCCTGTGCCTCTTCTCTCCTCAGTGAGGAGCCCATTGTTGGCCACAGTCTCCAAAACTCCCGCCTGCTACCTCCCGGTCCCACCCTCAGGAAAAGCCACTGCCTTCTACTTCAGGGAGCAAACTAGCCGTCAGACACGTTTTCCCCCTCAGTACTTGTGTGCTGCTGTGTGCCCGGCACTTGCTGGGCTCTGGAGAGAGACACCAGCCACTGCACAAACTGGCAGGTGGCTCTCCGCTGTGGCATGGCAGAGTGAAAGGGGCGCTCTGAGAGAGCCTGGGAGGAACCTGCTTCTTCGCTCCCTGACCCCGGGCAGTTCCTCTGTCTCTCTAGACCTTGTCCCTGAAACAGAAACGCCAGGCGGCCTGCTTTCTAGAGTGGGTGTGAAGGTTCAGTGGGGAAGTGCTGTAAGGGGCCTACCTAGGACAATGCCTGGCCCTGAGGACACATGCACTTCGAGTGTCGGCTTGCTGGACCGCACCGCTCGCTTGACTTTCATGCCTCCCTCTGCCTGGGGGTCCCTCTCTGGCCTGGCCACCTCGCTCTCCTTCACTGGCTCCTCCGCCTCTCTGCAGCCTTCAAAGATTGGTGCTCCTTGAATGCCATGTGGGGTCCTCCTTTTGATTTTGCACACTTTAGTGCCAGGCCTGTAAACATCCACATGTGGAGTCTGACATCCAAGTTTCTGTCATGCCCTGGCCCCTCTTGAGCTTGAGACAGGACTTCCATCCCAGTGTCGGGGTGACGCCTCTGTGGCTGTCTCCCCAGTAACCGCTTCAGCCTATCCAAGCCCACCTGACAGCAGGTAGGAAGAATGTGTGGCTTTGCGATCAGTTACACCGGGGTTTTCCTGCAGGTTCTGCCATGGGTGCCCTGTAGAACCCTGAGCAAGTTGCTTAACCTCTCTGTTAGCCTCAGGCTCCTCTTCTGTGAAGTGAGAGATCAGTGTTCGTGTAGAGGATGTGTAAGGAGGAAAGTTGAGTGAGAAGAATGCACATAATGGACTCAGCTCAGTACTGGGTCCATCCTTAGAACTCAGCACCTGGCGCTGAGAAGCTCATCCCCCAGGGGTCTGGCCTGTGCGCTGAGGGGTGGTACCAGTTACGGAGATGGGCCAGACTGGGCAGACACGCCTAGTGGGCAGTGTATGAGTTTCCTGAGGTGGCTGTACCCATGACCACAAACGGGGTGGCTTAAAGCAACATGAACTCATCCTCACAGCTCTGGAGACCCGAAGTCCGGAACCTCCTTCTAAGGGCTTAACGGGCGAGCGTGTTCCTGGCTGCTGCCGGCTTCTGGCCGCTGCTCTGTCATGGAGCCCTCCCCCTGCGGGTCTCCGCGTCCTCTCCTCTCGCATCCAGGGACAGTCGTGATGCCAGGTGGGGCTTATTCAAGATAAGCCTGGATTCTCTCTTCATCTCAAGATCCTTAATCACATCTGATTAAAATCTTTTTTTTCCAAGAAAAGGTCACGTTCATGGTTGGTTGCCACAGATTCCAGGTGGGCGCCTTGACGGGGTGGGGTTGGGGGGCACTTTTGGCCCGCCACAGAGAGTCACCCTCAGTTAGCCACTCCCCCCACTTCTTGTGGCTGGTGGGTCAGGAACCCCTTCCAGTCTTGCTCCCTTTTGCATGCTTCCTGTCACCCCTGGAGTACTGACCCCAGGAAATAAAGAGCATGACAAAAGCTGTATTCACAGATTCATGCTGGAATTCTTCTGCCTGGACTGGGCCCTCAGTGCTCCTGGGAAGTCCCTCCCCTGACCTTCCAGGGGCCTCTTCAGCCCCTTTATGACTCTTGTCTAATGTTTGACCCTGCCCTGGGCCCACCAGCTTCATCCGCAACAGCTGACTTGCCCTTATGCACAGAGAACAACCCTCAGTAGGAACGCCCTCCCTGCCGCCTCCATACCTGGAAACTAACTGGTCATGCCGGCCATGGAAGCCCCTTTTCAGTGGAAGAGGTGGCCTCTCCCTGCGTCCTGCATTCACCCCAGGCCTCCCTGCCTGCTTGAGCATCCCACTTCCCTCTCTGGGATCTTTGGCCTCGCCCTTCCTCTGACTGCATCCTTTCGCATCTGCACAGATAAGCCTGCCCTTGAGTTCCCGTGCCCGTCCAGGTAGCCCTTTACAGATGGACTCCTTGATGCTTCTCGGGCTCACCGCCACCCACTCCCCCCAAGCCCTGTGAAACTAGCTCTCATGCCCATCGAGGCCCAGACCCATCTTGGTAGCAGGGTCACCAAGTACTTCCTTGTCACGAAATCCCATGAGTGTTGGGCCACTCTTATTTTCCATGACCCCTCAAGCTTTTGACATAGTTGAGTACTTTCTCCTCAGAATACTCTTTTCCCTGCTGTTTTCTGTTTCCGTCAATAAATGCCTACTATTCTCAGTCTGTCTTGCTTCATGTTCCTTAAGTGTTGGCGTTCTTCACGCTTCCAGACTACGCTTCTCTCCTCACATTACACACCATCCTTGAGCACCTCTGGCCTCCACTGTCCTCCATAGCCCAGTGACTTTGTACTGCCTCCCAGAGCCTGGGCCTCTCTTCTGAGCTCTAGACCTGTGTACCCCGCTGCCTGTTGACCTTGCCACTTCAGTCTCTGACATGCTCACTGCACTCAAAGCTGAACACTCTGTTCCTTCTCCTATAGCTTGTACTTCAGTAAGTGATCCCACCCTCTCTTGGGTTGTCCAGCCCAGAACCATGGGCATCATTGTCCTCTCCTGTGCCACCAACTGCCCCAGTCAGCCACCACATTCTTCCAGTCACCCCGTCCAGTGTGGCCAGTGGCAGTTCACCAGGCCAAGTATGCCTGGGCCATCCAGCCACCGGCCACTCTCTGGCCTCTTCTGCCACTGCCCTCGCCACTGCCCTAGTGTTCTCTCTGCTGAATTTCTCGCCTGTCTCTCGGGAAGCCATAGCCTCGCCTCTCTCTGGGCATCTGCACACGAGGCCTCCCTGCCCTCGCCACTGCCCTAGTGTTCTCTCTGCTGAACTTCTCGCCTGTCTCTTGGGAAGCCATAGCCTCGCATCTCTCTGGGCATCTGCGCATGAGGCCTCCCTGCCTTGTGTGCTCTTGGCCTTCCTGCCCATGCAAAGCTTTCCTGGCTCGTGTTCTCAGTGTAGACATCTCTTCGGTCTCCCTGGCAGCCCCTTAGATCTGTGCCCTCCTGCAGCAGAGTCTCACCCCCTGAGCTGTATGGGCACCTCTCCTCACTGCCCACCTGACCAGATTTTGAGCACCTTGAGGACCAGGGTCCCTACTCGTTCAGAATTGCTGCTCCAGTATTTAGCTCAGGGCTGAGCATTAATGTCCACTCAGTAAATGGCTGGAGACTAAATGAAGAGTCTGTGTGTTCACAGGTACACTTATTTTTATTGACCGAAAATTCACATAACATACAACTTGTCGTTAACCTTTCCAAGGATGACAATTCAGTGACGTCCAGCACACTCAGTGTTGTACAGCAGTCACCACTGTCTAATTGCAGAATGCTTTCACAGCCCCAGTGGAAACCCTGTGCCTGTTTCCCCTCCCCCTAGCCCCTGCCAACCACGAAGTTACTTTGCATAGGTTCCTATCTTGACATTTCGCATAAATGGAATCATTCAATATGTGGTCTTTTGTGCCTGGTTTCTTTCACTTAGCTTCATGTTTTCAGGGTTCATCTGTATTGTAGCAAGTACCAGACTCCATTCATGTGGCTGAAAAAAATGTTCCATTGTACAGGGAGCCCCCATTTTGCTTACCAGCTCATCTGCTGATGGACATTTGGGTTGCTTCTGGCCCTTGGCTACTCTGAATAATGCTGCTGTGATCTTTCATGTAGTAGTTTTTGTTTGAATACCTGTTTTCAGTTCTGTGAGGGTGGAATTGTTGGGTCATATGGTAATTCTTTGTTTAACTTTGAGGAACCATCAAACTTTTTCACACACTGCACGATGCAATTCCCACCAGCAATGTATTAGGGTTTCAGTGTCTCTCCATTCTCATCACAGATGGGTTTTGAATGTTGACCTCAAAAAAAATGTAAGCTACCTGTCAACCAGATTTTGTTATGAGATTACCAAGAGGTAATCTTGTTACATTTGCATTTTATTTTGTTTAAATTGCTTAAATGAATTACATTGTGTGGGATTTACAAATTGTTTTATTATACAGAAAATTTGTGGTAGTTTAACTTTTTCTATTCAGATGGCTTTTAAAAGGTTCTGTTAGCGCCATCTAATTCACCTTGAGTAAGATATAGGTGTTAATGGTTTAAAAATTTACTCTGGGTGATGGCGAATTGTTATGGGTTGAATCGTGTCTCCATAAAAAACCCGTTGAAGTCCTGACTCCTGGTACCTGAGAATGTGACCTTATTTTGAAATAGAGTGTTTGCAAGTATAATCACGTTAAGAAGAGGTCATATTGGATTGGAGTCGGCCCTACTCCCGTCTGACTGGCGCCGTATGAGAAGAGAGCCAGACGCCGGGAAGGCCACGTGATGCTGAGGCAGACATGACTGTGCCTGCGGACCAGGAACGCCAGGGGCGAGCAGAACGGGAGGAGGCTGAGGAGCCTGGCCCGCAGGAGGGCTCTGAGGGAGCACAGCGCAGCCAATGCAGGGCGTTCCATTTTTTATTTTTTGGACTTCTGGCCTCCAAAACTGGGAGAGAAGACATTTCTGTTGTCTTAAGCACCCAGTTTGTAGTACTTTGTTCCAGTGGCCACAGGACGCGCACAAGCACTTAGGAGGTTTATTGTAAACAAATGAGTTGGTTGCTTCTTTCATGGTCTGTATCTGGTAACACTGGAAAGAATGGAAAAGTTAACTCAGATGCAATGATGTATATCTTTTGTTGTTAACAGGCAAAGGGTGGAGGATATGAAAGTGAAAGTGCTTACCCAAACGCGGAACTTGTGTTCTTGGAGATCCACAACATCCATGTGATGAGAGAGTCACTCCGGAAATTAAAAGAGGTCGCGTACCCTTCTATCGATGAGGCCCGGTGGCTCTCCAATGTGGATGGGACCCACTGGCTGGAGTATATAAGGGTAAAGAGGGCCAGTCCTTTTCACGTTTCTGGTTAAGACTTCTCTGCATCTGTGCCATAAATCTGTCTGTCTATGCAAAGGTTTCTCAACTCTGGAAATAAGTGCGTCTTTGCTGTGTACTCAGGCTTCCAGCATTTCCATGGGCAGCATCCCGACTGTGGTCTTTGTAGGAGGGCTTTGTGATATAATAAAAAGGGATAATGCTTGCCTCAGATCAGGTGTTTAAACTCCTCTGTGGCTCTTTAATAATGGACCCTATTTACTACTATACTTTTCTTTAGTGTGAGTTTCCCCCGCCACTGACGCTGACGCTTCCTAGTGATTCTCACTTAATTGCATTCTTGTTGGGCCCGTTGACCTGAACTTCTCACATTCCCCATAGAATTATTTTTGCTGTGATAGAAATTAAATGTAGCCTGGTCTAATTAATGTGCCTTCTTTCCTGAAGATGCTTCTAGCTGGGGCGGTAAGAATTGCAGATAAAATTGAATCTGGGAAAACCTCAGTGGTGGTGCATTGCAGTGATGGCTGGGACCGGACAGCCCAGCTGACGTCCTTGGCTATGCTGATGTTGGATGGCCATTACCGCACCATTAAAGGGTTTGAGGTGCTCGTGGAGAAGGAGTGGATAAGCTTCGGACATAAGTTTGCACTGGTGAGTTCAGATGCTGAGGTGCATGCTTGATTGGTTTTTGCTCTATCATCTACATGGGTGTGTCATACCTGACACACATATACACACAAGTGCACGCACACATATGTGGGCTTTCTGCTCAGCCTCAGGTCTGAACTGCCATAGGAGAGTGCCATGGACTCCAGCACTGTGTACTCCTTCCTGGCAGGGCATTCAATTTTTTATTTTTTGTGCAGGTACGCCTTTTTTAAAAATTGAAGTAAAAGTCACGTAACATAGAATTTGCCGTCTTAAGGTGTATGGTGCAGTGGTACTGAGTGCATTCACAGTGCTGTGCGGCCTCCACCTCCATCTCATTCCCAAATGTGGTCGTCACCCCCAGAAGGAAGCCCCATCCCCACTAACTAGTCCCTCCTTGTTTCCCCCAGCCCCTGATAACCACTGATCTGCTCTCTCTCTCTCAGAAATTGCCTATCTAGCCACCTCAAATAAATGGGATCATACAATATTTGTCTTTCTGTGACTGGCTTATTTCACTAAGCATGATGTTTTCAAGGTCTGCTCATGTTTTGTGTATAGCAAAACTTAATTCCTTTTCAGGGCTGAATAGTATTCCAGTGCATGGCTGTACCTAAGCACAGTGTATTTAACCATTCATCTGCTGATGGACACTTGGGTTGTTCCCACATGTTGGCTGTTTTGAGTAATGCTACTGTGAACACTGGTGTACAAGTTTTCCCCATACAAAGTACCACAAACCAGCTTAAACGACAGAACTTTATTTTCTCATAGTTCTGGAGACTAGAAGTCCAAGATCAAGATCCTGGAAGGGTTGGTTTCTCCTGAGGCCTCTCTCCTTGGCTTGCAGATGGGTGCTGCCTCAGTGTGTCCTTGCACGGCCTCTCTCTGTGCACACATCCCTGCCATCGCTCTCGGCCCAGATTATAAGGACACCAGTCACACTGGATTAGGGCCCACCCAAACAGCCTCATTTCAACAGACTCACCTCTTTAAAGGCTCCCTCTCCCAACACAGTGACACTCTGAGATACTGGGGGTCAGGGCTGTCCCATATACGTTTGGAGTGGGGGTTGGGGGACCACACGCAGTTTAGGCCAGAACAGCCTGCCCTCACATTTGGGTGTACACCTAGCAGTGGGGCTGCTGGGTCGTCTGCTGGGGTGTTCTTGGGCTGCCATTTGTGTTTAGTCCAGATGGCTGCTAACTCCTCGTCTGGCTGGACTGTTGAGCCATTGGGGATTCGTCTGAACTGTGCATTGAACTGGAATTCTCCTGAAGCCCCACTCAGACACCCTTGGGGAAAGCCTGAGGATGAGCAGCATGGGGGCTTCAGCATCTCCTGCCAGGGGTGGGCAAGGGGGCGTCCATAGCCCCTGAGCCACACGCCCTGGGAGCGGTTCACATCCTTGGACATGTCCCTCCCTCTCTGCGTCTTGGTTTACCCTCTCTCAAGAGTTCTGTGGGGAGACATTGGTATGTATCAAGGGCTTAGCACAGGACCTGCTCACCCCAGTGAAGGCTGCCTCAGTGGTGAGGAGAGGGAGTGTTTGCACCTGGCCGTCTCTGACGACTCACAGGCCATTCTCTTCCATCCTTCCTCCCTGGACAGTGTGTCTCACCCAAAACGGGCCTCCAGCTAGGTGGCAGTGGTGAACACAGTGTGTCAGGGCGTGTGCTCCCATCCCTGCTCGCGGAGGTGATGAGATTATGAGATTTATACTGGCTTCAGTTTACTCAGCGCCACTGTGTGTCCAGGGCTGTACATCCATCATGTGGATTAATCCTGTAGCGACCCTGTGAGGCAGCTGTTCCCATCTGACGGGTGGGGAAACCGGTCTCAAGAGTGTGAGTTATGACGTGCCCAAGGTTACCCAGCCTCTAAATAGCAGTGTCAGGTCTGCAGCTGCCCACGCGTCTGCCTCCCCTGAGCTATGTCGGTGAGCTGCCTGGGCTCCTGAGGCCAGTTTCCGTCCTTGCCCTCCTGTTCCATCGTCTGCCTTGCGACCTTATCGCGGGCCACTCTCCCCGTCCTGCCTCTGCCCTGCCATTTGCCCCTATCCCCTAGATCGTTCCGTGGGCAGAGCAATGTGCCACAGCTCAGCCTACCCTAGGATCCCACCCCCGGACCCCCCTTCCCCCCCCCTTTGCAACGAAGCTCCTCCGAACCCTAGTCTGTCTCACTGTCATCTTTCTTTCCTGTCTTTCTTGAACCCATGTTAGCCAGGCTCCCTCTCTACCCCTCTGCTGCCCCCCGACTGCTTGGCCAAGGCCTGCCCGTACTTGGCCTGAGCTCTGATGCTGGGGAAGTTCCTCCTGTCTGCTGGCGCTCCTGCTTTCCCCAGTGCCTCAGGGCCCAGTCCTTGGATCGTTTCTCCTTTGTGTGCTGATCCCTCAAGGATCTCAGCCAGTGCCACAACTTAAAATACATGGCTTCCAAATCTCTGCTCTTTTCCCCATTTCCACTGATGCCCCCTTACTTCAGGCCTCGCCATTTCCCTTGGGACTATTATGGTAGTCTGCTAAGCAGCCTCTCTGTCACCTGTCCTCATCCATTGTCCCCACTGTCACCAGAAGGAGCTCTAAGAGGCAGATCTGATGTAGCCACTCCCCAGTGTGGGCAAACTCCTCAGGGAGACGCTCAAGGCCCTTGGCGATCTGGCCCAAGTCCACCTTTCCAGCCTCGTCTCACCTCCCTCGCCTCGCCCCATCCGCTGAGCCTCACCATGCCCCATGACTTACGGTGCCCCTGGTATCCCCTACCACGTCCCCACAGCTTCTAATCCAAAGTGTCTCTGGCCAGCCAGGAAGCAGACACCTCCCTGACCTTCTCAAGTGAGACCGCCTGAATGACTGGGACTTGCGTGGCCTCCCTCCTCACTCCCTCCTGCACCCCACCCTCAGATGGCCACTTGTTCTTTGTGGTCCCACTGTACCCATCTCAGACTCAAAAGCCCTCGGAACACTTTATTGCCCTTGTTATTTCCTGCTCTTCCTCCTATGGCTAGACCACAAATGAATGACTTGTCAAGCACAGGCACCGTTGCATTTGTCTTGGTATTCTGGCTGCCTAGCCAAGGGCCTGGCCTCTGGTGGAGCTGTGAATCTCTGAGATCCCGAGGGACAGGCAGGATGCCCTGTACAAACCAGAGGAGTTTTTGAAATGTCTATTACAAAATTAAAAAAAAAAGGAATCTTAAATTGTGAGCTGTCAGTGCAAAACTATTTCTCAAGTGCCTTAAATACTGAAGAGAAAGTTCTACAGATTAGTTTATAAAGGGGAAGTACAGAAATAAGGCAGTGTATGCAAGTACTATAGAAAACAGAATGGCAGTTCTCAAAAATTTAAAATAGAACTATCATGTGATCTAGTAATTCTGCTTCTCGGTATATACCTAAAAGAAGTGCAAACAGGCTCAAACGAAGATTTGCACACCCATGTTCATAACAGCATGACTCACAATAGCCCAAAGGTGGACAGCCTAAGTGACCATCAGTAGATGAACGGATAAGCAGAATGTGGCATATGCATACTGTGGGATCGTTCAGCTTTAAAGAGGACAGGCATTCTGTCTCCTGCTACAACATAGATGAATCTTGACATGATGCTCAGTGAAAGAAGCTGGTCCCCAAAGGACCATGCTGTTCACATGAGGCCTCTAGAGCAGTCACATTCCTGGAGACAGCAAGTAGGGTGTGGGTGCGTGCCAGGAGCTGCCGGGGGGGGGGGCATGGGGAGTTAGGGTTTAATGGGCACAGAGCTTCAGTTTGAGATGAAAGAACTCTGGAGATAAGTGGTGAAGATTGCAAAACAATATGAATGTATTGAATACCACTGAACTATACACTTAGAAATGGTTAAAATGGTTAGTTTTATGTGTACTTCACCATCATTAAAACGTTTCAAAAGAGGTGATCTACTGTTCCTTGCAGATGTCGATGTTGACTTGGTCATGCCCTTGTTCTCATGCCTTTCCTGGTGACAGTTTCAGACGCCTCTGCTTGGTGGTCGCACTGTATCTTCATAATTTGTTTTCTTTTTTGTCTTCTGCTTAGTCGTCAGATGATTTGAAGCTTCTCTTACAGTGCCCAGTTTTGAGCTGTTTTTTAACTTGGTATTTTCAATGTTTTTCAGTACTGTTTGTGTTTGAAATTGTCTTTTACCTTTTAGCATGAACTATTAATATTATCTAAAATATCAAAAGGTATGAAATACAATAGTGTACACCGATTATATCTCAAAATGGGGAAAAAAAGAAGTACAGCACTGACTGCCTCAAGGATTCCCCGTTATCTCTTCAAGAGCGAGACTCAGGGATTGTCTGAGTCATGCAGAACTGGTTAAAACTTGTACGTTGTTAATCATTCTTTTGATTCTCAGAGTTCCTGACATTGCTGAAAAATTTTTTTAAAAACTTTTTTTCTGAAAATGTACTGGCCATTTGCTTATCACTTCTTGGTCTCATCTATATTAAAGTGAAGTTATAAAGCAGTCAACATGTAAACATACAGTACACTGAAATTTGGTTTCCTAAGAGTAACGGAAGTCAGTTCAATTCAGTGAATGCTTTTTGAGCGCCCCTTAGGTGCCCGGAATTCTGTTAGGCCTTGGGATATACAAGTGAGGCGAGGTGCCCGTCCCCAGGCGGTTTGACGTGGCTCTCGGAGGACCGGGGTGTATATTAAGACGTTTAGCTCTTGTTTCTTTGCAGCGAGTGGGCCACGGCAATGAGAACCACGCGGATGCTGACCGGTCCCCCATATTTCTTCAGTTTATGGATTGCGTTTGGCAAATGACAAGGCAGGTGAGAGATTTTGAGTATATTTCTGACCTACATAGTCTGACTCAAACGTATCTTACAGTTGGAGGTAAACTTCCATGTTCATGCAAAATTAAGGTGGCGTACGTGTGTAAAGTGTGTTCCCTTCTATTACTTAACTCCGTTTCATTCTAATTTACCTAGAAATACTAAACAGAAAATTAGAGCCAACCAACATCACACCAAAAGTGACTTTTCTTGTGCCAATGTTTTTTTTTGTCAGTCATCCTGTCCACGCTCTCTGCGCTCCAAGGCCTCGCTCCTCAGTCACCCTGCTTCACCTGCTTCCCCTCTGGCAGCGTCCAGGAGCGCTGCCCCTGCTGAGCAGGTGGCCGAAGGTTCGCCAGGCATTTGAAATGGGGCTATTGCGGAGCTGCCAGTAAAGGGCAGCAGACCAGGAACCCAGGCATCTCCGCATCCAGCCCCAGGCCTCAGCCCCTCCCTGCCCAAGGTGTAAAGGGAAATGAGTGTCCAAGAACTGATGGCAGAGGGGAACCTGCTGAGTATCTTGTCATTACCTGGGGCTTAGTTTCCAAACCCCAGTGCCCAGACCCAGGAAGCAAAGCAGCCATGCACAGATCCCTCTACTTGCGCAAGCTGGTCGGGCCCCAGTGCTTCCGTTCAAAGCAGGCTGTAAGATGTGCTGGGTTTTTTTTCACTCATCTCCAACATCCAAACCCAGATTTGGGGTCTTACTCTCATGATAGTCTGTAGTGCAGAGGAATGGACCTGGCATCGGAATGACAGAGACACACAGGGACCTGGGGCTGGGGGAGCATGAGCCAGCCCAACTGAGCCAGAGACAGAGCAGTTTCCCCCACTGCCCGCACCCTGCCTGGCGGAGCACAGAGCTGTGGGAAAAGAGGGTTAGAGGGCAGAGGGCCAGGGCCTGGGCGCCCTTCTCCCTGCTGGCCTGGACGTCTAGCTGTGGCTGTACTAATCCAGGGAAGGGGACCAGCTGGGAAAACTATTGGTGACCTCTTGATTGAGCCTCCTGGTCACCTCACCATCACCCTGGGGCCTTCTCAGAGGACAGCTACCTCCCTGGCCCTGGAAAGTGTGAAGCACCAGTCCAGTTCCTCACCGGAGCCACTGTCACGGGAGTGTGTGGTTGGGGCAGGAGATGTTGAGAACTACTGCTCCACCTGTGCCACCCCTCTCAGGCTCAGCTAGGACCCCTCCCCAGCTGTCCTCCCCGAGGGCCTCCTGGAGGACCAGGCCCAGCTCCACCGTCAGCACCTGGAAACCTTGAAAGATGCGCATGCTTGGGCCTGCCCCCGAGCCCCTTCCTCCTGTGGCCCTGGGGAGGAGCTCTGGTGTATGTGGGTCTTAAAAGCCAGCCAGGTGGTTCTGTTGTGCAAATGAGTTAGAGGACCAGTGACGTAGACAAGGGGCTCCAGGTGCAGTCCTGGGGCCCGTAGCCTCAGCCTCAGCCTCCCCTGGGAACTTAGTTACAGCTTCTTAGGTCCCAGCCCAGACCTGTTGGCACTCAGTGCGTGGGGCCCAGCAGCCTATTAAAGTAAGCCCTCTGGGGATTCTGCTCTAGACCAGCACTGCTCAAACTTTAATGAACACACATGATCTGCTGAGGATCTTATTAAAAAGCAGACTCTTATTCATGGGTCTGGGGATGAGCCAGTCTGCATTTCTGACAAGCTCCCAGGACCAGAGTCCTCATGCCCTCACTTAGAATTTACTCTCAGACCCAGCTTCCCCAAGCAGATTGGGCTCTTGAATTAGCCGAGGGCCAGGCCACAGCTGATTCAAAGTAGCCAGTGAAGGATGGAGGCGATGAGGGGTGGTCTCAGAGGTAGGGATCCGATGGTATGAGTGATGGGTTATGGCAAACACATGACTCCAAAGACATGGAGGCTTTAGAAAACTTGCATTAAAAGGTTGGACGCAAAAAAATAATCCTAATGCTTCTGAAGGGGTAAGCACCATTTCTGTGGATGTGAAGTAGCTTATTCCTCCCAAATGCCTAGATGTGTGTGTGTGTGTGTGTGTGTGTGTGTGTGTAACATCTTCAAATGGACTTCCATTCTTCATATTGCTTAGTGCCTATGTTCATGTCTAATCAATATCATTTTTGTACTATTCACTAGATTTTAAGAGAATAAGGGATTTGGATTAGAAGACTTAGATGTCTCTCACAGCTCTAAGATTCTGTCCATGGAATGTGTATAATTAATTTCTTTTAAATAACCTTGTTTAATACATGAGATATAGAAACACCAATGATCAGTCTATCAATTAAGTCACAAGGGAGTGAGATATGTAGCTTGTTAGAAAAGATGCATTAATGTAACAAGATTAACTCATTTTTAGGTTGCCTCCTGCTAAGTAAGCTAAATGAAGTGTAAAGTTGTTAGAAATCTCAGAATAAAACGAACTAGTCTGTGTGCACATACCGATACACAAACTAAGGGGAAAAGTAATGGAGAGACTGTAGTCCACTGTAGACTCTCTAGAGTCTACGGTAACCATAGTTTAATAGACTCTTCACCCTCTTGGATAGGTTTAGTAGTCACTGATAGCTTTGTCCCTTGAGGTACAGAATTTTATTATGAATTTCCATGAAGTTTTTGAGACCGTACTTTTTAGGTATATGGTAGAGTTTCCAGGAGAAGAGGCCAGAACAGACTGAATCACGGAGGCTTAATCTTCTGTTTGTATTACTCTAGCTGTTGCTACTTCCTCCAATGACATGTTTTCTGAGTTGAGTTCAGTGCCACCACGCCCTTTGGATGTGACTAGCAGTCCTGACCCAACGGGAATAGGTGGAGCCCTTGTGTTCTGGTTTTGTGGGTGCTGATGGGCTTGGGCAGATCTCCGACCTCCTACACCTTGCACCCACTTGGCCAGAATAAGGCTTGTGGTCAGTGGCCCTGGAGACGCCCAGCCAAGCTCCCAGACACGGAACATGGGCTCGGGGTTAGGAATGAAGATACATACAACTTCAAAAATATGTCAACAGAAGCTTTGCTGTCCTGTTAGTAAAAGTGTCTTTTTAAATGTTGGAAAATAAAGCAGAGATTTTCCATTTCTAGCCTTGATTTAATAAAGCTTCAATATACATAATTTATATATTCGCTTAAAATTCATGAATTTTGTGGTGCCAATAATTTATAAATAGAGCATTACCTAAGCTGCATAAAAATATATTGGCACGAGTGGGCATGATGTACTTGGCCTTTTAAAAGACAGTCATTTAGAATGTGAGGCCACTGTGGAGTTGCAAGGGGCCATCTCAGAGGCTGAGAGAGGACTAACCCGTAGCTGTCTTCCACATTGCAGCCGGGTTTAGTTCATCTAACAACAGGAATGCTATAGTAAGAGCCACCACCACAGCTAGTTTCCAGAGGTTTCTGAAGAGGTGGTATGCTGATGGGGCTGCTTAGAAGAGTGTGTGTGTTTCTGTGAGAGTGGTTCTTCAGATGGAGAGATATGCAAATCTTGGAGCGGAGCAGAATGCCTTACGCTGCCCAGTGGAACAGCCTCATGGGTAAAATAACAATTTCGGATGGAGTTTGGACAGTCCTGGTTGGTGATTGTTTCTAATTGAGAAGCTTGTCCCTAGCTTAGTAAAGTAATAAAACTAAGCTAAAAACTAAACTTACCTATCAGTGACCCCAGATGTCACTCTAGAGATGACGGGATTAGTCATGACAGTGTGCCAGCGTCACTCGGACTGGGGAACAGGTCTTTAAAGTAAACCAACTTAAATAGAAATGCACTGGGTAGTTCTGTTTGGTTTTGTTCTACCTGGCTTTGCCTCGTTCCCTGGTGATGAATATTTCACTATGTTTTATTTAAGTCAGAATTCTGGCACATGGTAGGCACCCAGTGCACGCCTGCTGCCAGGGTCGTGCTCATCATTTGCAGGTCATCTCCTCGTGGCTAGTAAACACCCACAAGCAGCTGGAACCTCTCAGCAATGGTAAAGTCTGGGTTGGAATTATGCAAAGGAGCTATTAAAAATTAACCAAAAACAATAACTGCGATGATCATGTGTTTTTCTTCCTTATTTTGTTAACATGGTAAATGACAATAATATCTTTTTTTAAACACTGGTCTTCAAATGTTAAACCAGCTTTGGATTCCTGAAATAAGCCCCATTTGGTCATGTTGTCTTACCCTTTTTATATATTGCCACGTTCATTTTGCTTATATATTGGTAAGGGTTTGAGGATGTATGTTTGTGGAGTTGTCTGTGTGGAAAGATTTTTAATTATGAGTTGTTCCTTCAATACATATGGACTTTGTTTCTTCTCAAATCACTTTTGATATATTCTGTGCCTGAGACGTCCCTTCCTCTTCTGTGACTCAGAATGTACCTGTAGGCAGAAAGCTGGGACAGTAGCAGGAGTGGCCTGGTTTGCTTCCCTTCTCAGGGGCCACAGTCTTTTGTGTGCGGCCTGTTGCCAATGTCTGAGAACAGCTGTTTTATATATTTTGTCCAGCTTTCTAGTTATTTCTGGCAGAAGGGTAAATGTGGGCTCTGTGCTGCTGTCATGGTGAGAAGAGCTACGTAAGCGTCTTCAGGCACTGAGAAGTACAATGAGTTTTGTGGTGTCAGGTCATTTTTCAGCTAGTATAAGCTTGGACTGGAAACTGTAGATAAGTTCTGTGTGGGCTCAGCCTTCCTTCTAACCTTTGACTGTATTTCAGCTTGTAGTTTATCTGTCAAAATTAGTACCACTTTGAGAAATCAAACTTTAAACCTTATTTCTCTCTTCATTTAAGTTTCCCTCAGCGTTCGAGTTTAATGAACTGTTCTTGATTACAATTTTGGATCACCTTTATAGCTGTCTCTTTGGGACTTTCTTGTGCAACTGTGAACAGCAGCGATTCAAAGAGGTACGCGGATTATATTCTATCACCTTGATTGCTCGGGTGCTTTTCCTATGAAGTGCCACTGTAGAAGGGGAACGGGGTGGAGAGGGGACTTGGGTGTGGCCCTGCTGCTGTCTGTAAATGGAGGGGTTGTGCTAGATGCCTCCCAAGGGACACAAGCCCCTTCCTTGGTGGGCGCTGGGGCGGGGCCCTGGCAAGCCCACAGGTCTCCGAGGCGTCTGGGCTTTTTAGGGTCAGTACTTACCCTGGAGCCCTGGGCGCTGGGCTCATGGACTTCCCACAGCACCAGCTCCAAAATGACAGGATCCTGCTTTTCATTCTCTGTGCTGCTGGACAAAAGGGTATTTGGAGAGCTAGGAACATGAAACGTCTATAGACAAGCCCAGAACATCCCTCTTGGTAGCAAGCTAACTTTTCTGGTCTACTGAGCTGGTAAAGCAGTAGCCACTGGTGTTCTCAGAGTTGTTATATTTCATATCTTCCTTTTCTCTTCATTTTGAGATAAAAGAAAGAAACGCTGGCAAGTGAGGGAGGGCTGGGGAAGGTAGTGTAAAGCCTGCCCTCTGGTTAGCATGAGAGGGCTGCTGCCCACGGGCAAGGCGTGCAGGACCGGCCCGATGTGGTGTGGGGAAGGTGGCAAAGGGATGTGAGTGGGGCCTAGCACATTTTCCTGAAATTTTCAGTGTTTGAACTCATTTACTATTTAAGTCCTTTTTTCTATATAAGATGAATGCTTGAAGATATGAAGAAAAGTTGAATTTATTTCAGTGTATTCCTTTTTTGTTTTTCAGGATGTATATACAAACACTATATCCTTATGGTCTTATATCAATAGCCAGCTTGAAGAGTTTTCTAATCCCTTCTTTGTGGATTATGAAAACCACGTCTTATATCCTGTTGCTAGTCTGAGTCATTTGGAATTATGGGTGAACTATTATGTGCGATGGAATCCACGAATGAGGCCTCAGGTATCTTTTTTTCTTTTCGTAAGAGCATTTCTTTATTTCCAAGTCAAGACGGTGTTGTAGAAATTTGTGCATGCAAGGTATTAACACTGTACTGAAGGCCCGCTCCCCTCGCCTCTCAGGGTCCAGTCCTTCGTGTCATGTTCCAGCAGGTTCCTTCCCTACCAACCTAGATGCCATTTGTTGGGTTAGAGTTAAAAATCTTAGCACCCCTGTCTTCTGCTGCGGTGAAGGTACACAGATGGCAGATTGTCAGTGACTGCATTTGAGTCACCTTTCCAGTGACTTGCCTCCATTACGGTTCATGGGCTCTGGTAGCTCCATAGAAAGAGGGAGCTGAGTCACAGAGCAGGCTTCCCCTCCCCGCCACACATGGTCACGGTGCTCTTCTCTGAGATGTGGAAAACTGCTGTGGGAACCGTACGCAGTGTGGCCAGGCAGCCAAGCCGTGCCTGCCCCTGGCGTTCAGTGTGAAGCCCTCCCCACAGACTCCCCTCCCCCTGCCCTGCCCCCAGCCCCCTCCACATGGGTGGCCAGGGTACATGTGGTCCGGGCGGAGAGCACGCCCAAAGAGGCAGCCCTCACCACCATAGACAGATGGCTTTCTGCTCGGTTTTGTTTTAGGCTGAATGTTCTTAGGTTTTCCTGGCAGTCTACCAGGAGCCTGTTCTAGGGCCTTGTGGACCGTCATTGCTTCTGTCGGCCACCGGTGTGCAGTCTGCCTTTCCTCTCCGCCCGCCGCCGCCTCAGTCCTTCCCTTTCACTCTGGGTCTCCACAATCCCTGCAGACGTTTCATCTCTTACTTTGCTGGGCTGCCGGCACCAAGCCCATAGGCTGAGGTGCTTCAGCAAGAGAAATGCCTGGTCTCCCAGTCTGGAGGCCCAAAGTCTGAGGTCCAGGTGTGGACAGGGTTGGCTCCTTGGGAGGCTGTGAGGGAAGGATGTGTCCCAGACCTTTCTCCTGGGCTCGTAGACACCCGTCTCTCCTTGTGTCCCTTCACAGCGTCTTCCCTGTGTGCATGTGCCTGTGGCTGTGTCCCGATCACCCCTTTGATCAGGGCACCAGACATGTCGGGTCAGGGCCCACCCAGACGAACTTGGTGTGAGTTGAGCCCTGGGCTGCATCTGACGGGTGCAAAGTGCTTCCCACCACACTGCGTTGCATCTGCCCAGCTCAGCAGCTTGGCCCCTGACTCTGCTGGTTCTGTGTGTTCAAGAAGCTTCAGCTCTGAAAGCTCTTTCCCTCTCGAGACCCTCTAAGTTGGCCATGCTTAACCTCAAGATGGAAGTGTTTTGCAGAACACTGCTCAGTGCCTGCTCAGCCCAGTACTTGTCCTTCTGTGTGAGTGGGCCCGGGGACCAGGCCTCACGTCACCTGCCCCTGTGCCCCTGCCTCCCCTTCCTCCTGGGCTGCACAGCAGCCCCTCAAACCCCATGCCCAGCAACACTGTCCCTGCCTGCAGCCTCTCCCCATGACCACGGCCCCTGGCTGGTGCTCTGAGACTTGGAGGAAACCTTGCCTGACCTGAAATTTCCCTCCATTCACTACATGAGGCCCCTGCTGCTAATCATGTACTAGGCAATCTCT